>JAKTRQ010000016.1:0-202803 GCA_030579775.1 Starmerella cellae
TGCCGGTGCGGGAAACACTCGTGAGCAGATCGAAGGTGATTTCGTTGTCGTGCTTCGGATACTCGATGGGCTTGAACTTGTCGGCAGCCTCTGTGACCTCTGCATCAGTGTGCTTATGATGGAATGTCCAAGGGGTTCGGCCCTTGAGAATGAGGGTATCCAGGCCAGAGTACGCCATACCACCAAGCGCCTTCAAGGGAGTGTTGAAACTGGGTCGCACATTGCGTACTTCGTACAGCTCCTTGCCGATCCACGAGTCACGCACGGCTTGATCATACTTGTCGAAGTTGCCGCTGTAGGCCAGCTCAGCAGCGATCATACCCGACTTCATGGCGGTGTGCGTGCCCTTGATCTTGGGCACGTTGACGAATCCCGCAGAGCAGCCGATCAAGCCTCCACCGGGGAAATTAAGGTGGGGAATCGACTGCAATCCGCCCTCGTTCAAGGCACGTGCACCGTACGCAATGCATTTACCGCCCTCCAGCACGGACTTGTAGTACGGATGCGTCTTCATCTTCTGGAACTCCTCATATGGTGAGATGTACGGATTCTTATAGTCGAGTCCCAAAACCAGTCCGAGCGACACCATGTTGTCTCCAAAGTGGTACATGAAACCACCGCCGTACAGATCAGAGGTTAGGGGATAGCCCATGGTGTGGGCGACTTTACCCTTTTCGAACTTCGCATCGTCGACCTGCCAAACTTCCTTCAAGCCGATACCATAAGTTTGTGGATCGGCATTGGCCTTGCCACGCAGATCGAATTTGCGGATCATCTGCTTGCTCAGGCTGCCATGGCACCCTTCGGCCAGCAAAGTAATCGGCGCCCGGAATTCCATGCCTCGCTCGAAAGTCGCCTTCGGCTTGCCTTGCTTGTCAATGCCCTGATCTTGGGTCGCAATTCCCACCACTTTGTTATCCTCCATCAAAACCTCGTTCACACTGAATCCTGGATAAACTTCGACGTCGAGTTCAGCGGCTTTTTCTCCCAACCAGCGCACAAACTGGCTCAATGACATGATGTAGTTCTTGTCTTTGTTCTTCATCTGAGGAGGCTCCGGAAGGTTGAATGCCGCACCACCCGCTGTAAGGTATTTCATCTCGTCCTTAGTAGCCAACGTCGTGTACAGCGGCATTTCTTCGTCACGCCAATTAGGGAAAAGCTCATCCAACGCTGTGGTCTCGACTACGGCTCCACTAAGCGTATGTGCACCAAGATCACCGCCTTTTTCGAGCACCACAACCCGCCTCGAGCCGTCAGTGTCGAGCTGCTTGTATTTAATGGCGGCTGCCAAACCCGCAGGTCCGCCACCTACGATGACAAGGTCAACCTCATCGGTCTCTCTGGGTTCCCGGGTCACGTCTTCGGAGTAAAAACGCAGCGACGAGCCGAATCGAGGAGCCTTGCTCACAGACTGCGACTGAACGAGTCCTGCTCGCCGAGAAACCAGTCTCGGCAGCACAAAGGTGCTCAAGCGCACACCAGATCTAATCATGGTGTCAGAAGAATTGGCTAAGTCTTAATTGGTGACTATATACTCAGGTAGGGTTTGGCGGCAAGGAGAAACCCCCGCATGGAAAACTTGATGTGCAATGACTATAACGGTCTTATTATGCGAAGATAAGCGCGTCTGCGTCATCTGAAAAATGGGAATAAGCAGGTACGAAAAAAATAAAACAAGATTTAGGGCTAGAAGAAAGAGAACGGTGGTTATCAACAAATGAAATCGTTGCTACAACTGGATTGTAATATAGAAGCAGAGCATAAGCCTCATTGTTTAACTCCCCCACTCTATGTTGAGAGTCTGTCACGATTCAGCGGCATCACGCTCTTTAGCGATAGGAGTATGTACATGTGCATATGATCACAATTCCTATCTTTGTGACTAAATGCGTTTTGTATCACAATGTATCATCGTTCATGCGGCAAACGTCGTGATCGTGTAATTATATCATCGTACTGATAGTCTAATTTGGGTTTATACGAATTATCCGTGGATTAAGCATCCCTCCCGAAATTAATGAATAACCCTTAAGCGCAGAAAAATCAAAGGTTAGCTATGGCGCATTTCAATCCGCTTCAATTTTATAATATTATATTTATTTTTTCTCAAATTTCAAAAATCAGTAGAAAAACAGTTTGCGGTCGATAGGGAAAATGCCTTACATTAATTTAAGTATGTCATCTCTCAAACTTTTTATATTCGTATGTATGTTGGGTCTTTTCGCGTTGAGATGCCGAAACGCATTAAGCAATTTGTCAGCCATTCTACTCTCAATCCATGTCTGCGCTGGTCGCTACTCCGCCGACGGGAGAGTCAATTCCTACATCCAGCGACGTCTTCAGCGTCGTACAAGAGCTTGTTTATGGTCCGAATCGTGAGGATGCGCTAATGCAGCTGGGCAAGAAGCGTGAGATGTACCCGGACCTGGCACTGGTGCTGTGGCACTCCCACGGCGTGATGACCGTCATTTTGCAAGAGATCGTTAGCGTCTATCCTTTGTTGAGTCCCCCTCAGTTGAATGTTCCAACTTCTAATCGCGTGAGCAATGCGCTGCAGCTGCTACAATGTGTGGCGTCTCATAAACAGACGTATATGCCGTTTCTCAACAGCCACGTGCTTTTGTACTTGTACCCATTTTTGAATACCACTAGCAGCTCGCGCCCTTATGAATACCTGCGGCTGACTTCTCTGGGCGTCATTGGTGCACTTGTGAAAAATGAGAACAGCAACGTCGTTACATTCCTCCTTTCTACAGAGATCATTCCATTGTGCTTGCGAATTATCGAAACCACTTCGGGGATCAGCAAAACAGTAGCACTTTTCATTGTTCTCCGCATTCTTCAGGACCCTCAAGGTTTGGTATACGTCTGCCAGACATACGAGCGCTTTTTCGCTGTGAACCAGGTCCTCACTGTTGTAGTCGAGCAGCTTACCCAGCAGCCCCAGGACTCCTCCATCCGTTTGCTCAAGCATGTTATCATGTGCTACTCTCGCCTGGCGGACGATGACCGTGCACGACACTCACTTCGCGAGATTTTGCCGGAGGCTCTCCGGAACGGTACTTTCACGCAGACACTTCGTGAAGATCAAGCGACGAAGAGGCTTTTGAACCAACTCATCGTGATGATCAACAAAGAGTAAAGTACAGGACAGCTCGCTTCTCAAAAAGATGTTGTACAAAAGCTACAACGGTTCAATCAAAAAATTGCGCATTTATTTATTAATGATTTCATGTAGATTTTAATATATATACTCTATTGTATACAAACTCAAGATATCTATAGTCTGAGACGAGGCTATACTGAATATAACTAATACGGAAGTAATATTATCGAGATAATGATAGTCAATAGATGCCGATATTCAACACCCGCACTTCATGAGATGATGTCGATGTAGTGCAAAAACCCTCGATAACAACCGGTTTCATCTCTGCGACATTTATGCACGATAAAAGCAGCACACGCGGACACTTTGTCTCGTTTTTGGTATTGGAAACAAGTCGTTGAATAGCTTATTTCTTGCTTTTCTTGATACCACCGCCAGACAAGGGACCGCCTTTCTTGGCAGCGGCTGCTAGTTCTTTACGGGCTTGAGCATCGGCACGCTGCTTAGCCTTGAAGGCAGCATCATCCTCATCCTCATCTTGAACCTTCTTTTTGCTCGCCTTCAACGGCTTCAATTTTCCACCTTGGCGACCGCTCATTTTTGTCTATAAAAAATGATATTTTCCATTTACCTGCCTTAAAGATCATATCACGTGAAAGGGAATTTTCCTGTGCGGGAGGCGCGCTATTTTATGGAAAACGTGAGATACTTCTCTATAAATGCTTCTTATATGGCCAAAATTGATATTTACCGAGTTCTATACCCATTATTGATAACTTAAGAATTATTTAGATTTTCAAATTTCATGTTTCGAACAAAAATTTAGATGCCAAGCACTCATTAGTTGCGGAAAACTTGATCTATGGTACGAGCGGGGGCCATCTGACTCTTCTCTGAGCAGACTGGAAATACAGAAGGCATGTTCTCCGCTCCTTCCACAAAACCGTTTCCATTTTCCGGCTCCGGCTCACGAATCCAGAGGAAAAACGGCGATAAAATAAGAAGCGAGCCGCCAACGAAACCCCAGTTGAGTGCGAATTCGAGTTTATAATTAATTGCCGACGCATTGAGCTTCCACGCAACAGCAGCACCAGCACTTTGCATACTCTTGTATAGTCCGACATAGCGAGCACTAATCTCGTCGTCAGAACCAAGGCATCCAATTAGCCAGTATGCATAAGTCTGCCACAGAGAATCGAAAATACCATAACAGAAATACAAGAGGAAGGGCCCCGCAAAGTCAGTACCAGATCGTATCATATCTAGTGCATGTGGCATGAATTTATGTTTTCCTTCATCAGAGGATGAAGATGCACTGCGGAGCTGTAGGGCTAGACCGCCTCCGAATATTACGAACTGCAGAGTTACCAGCATAAGGAACCCGGCTAATGCAGTTCGACGCCGCGTCCACTTTTTGTTATCCAGCGCATAGCCAAATATGGGTGAGCTAAATGCACCGAACCAATAGAACGCCCCATTGAAACCGCGAGTTCGTATGTCGAACAAGCGACCGTTGACTGTATTCTGCTGATAACTGTAGCAAAAGTTTGAAGAGAAAAAGAAGGGTAACAGAACTAGTGTTTCCTTCCGCGGCAAGATTTTGATAATTTTCAGGAAATCCTTAAGGACGTTAGGCCGTTCTTCAACACGATGCAGGACTGAACCATCAGACCTCACGATTTTGCTTTGATCTATTATAAGTAAGGCAGATAGGAATCCTGCACACATGAGTGCAATAAATACAGCGTATGTGGCGTCGCTGACAGTGTTTTGCGGACTCGAAAAGTTGACGCCCATGGCGATGAATGAGCCAATAACACCACCCATGTTGAACACAAACCAGTAAGCTCCAATTAGTTTTCCCTTTTCATGAGGTAATGGGGCACCGGTCATCAGTGCACCTTGTCCAACCCACAAATGCGAAGAGCCAATGCCAAGGATTGCGGCTGCAGTGATCACAAATGCACTGGACTTGATATGATTATATGCCAATAGACTGCCACCATAAAGCGGATAGGCAATACCACCGAGAAACATACACCATTTAGAGCCGATATAATGGTAAACGATTGGGGCAATGAAAAGATAAACACCAGCATTGATTGCATAGAGAGCAATGTTTCCTGTGTCTGTAGTGTAAGAATTGACCTGACCTCCAGCACCAATTCCAGTGAGACTGTTGAACATACCTGGGCAGCCAAATGCTACTAAAGCAGTGATCATGACCTGGACAATTGGTGAGTTATAACGAAGCCAACGTCTGTAATTAGAAGAGTCATGAATTTCACCATATTCAAGCTCTCCAGAATGTTCAATGTCAGCAGATTTGGTGGAGTTATGCGTCACTGTTTTGAAGCCTTTCATTACGATTAGGCGTGACAAGATCTATCAACGTTTAGAGATAACTAAGCAACTAATTGCTTTCAGATCGCAAGCCGTATTTAAATGCGATTAATTGAATCAGATTTTATCGTGAATACCTATATATAGCGCATTAGATGATGGAGAGCCTTATCTTTACCGTCATCTACTCGATAAGCCGGCAAGGGTTTTTGATTAGGGATAGGGTAATCATGCAGATTTGACCTGAGATGTATGTCTACAGCAGCACTCAGAATTATCGTGGTAAACTAGTGCATCAACAAGGCGCAGATGGCTCCAAGGCATTTCGAATAAGCATTAAAAATACGTTGAACCCATATTGTATCATCCTAATTTTTTGTTTTACCAGAGTGTCGACCTAGACTAGTATTTGACAGTAACGGCGTCTAATTTGGGGCAGAGGATCCCCACACTTTCCTCGTGTGGAGTAAACAGCGGTTAAGCCTCCTACATAGATAAGGAGAAAAAGGGGATTGGTCGCAGGTGGGGCAGATTACTGATGGTGTCACGTTACAGACCCGTGTTCACGCGCACCCAAGCGGGCTTCGATCCGTCTATATATATTTCATATTAGCCGCTGAATTTATTTCAAAAGATCACAATGTCCAAAACTTGCTACGGTACCTCTCACGTTCCCCTGTCCCCCGCTGTTCGCGCTGGTGACTGGGTCTATGTCTCTGGCCAGGTCCCTGTCATTGATGGCAAGGTTGTCGGTGAGAGTATTGAAGAGCAGACTGAAGTTTGCTTGAAGAACCTTGAGAGCATTCTTGAGGTGGCTGGCTGCAAAATCGAGGATGTCGTCAAGTGCTTCGCCATTTTGCCTGATGTTAATGACTTCCCTGGATTCAACTCTGTGTACGCTAAGTTTTTCCACACGAACCCCCCTGCACGCACCACTGTGGGCTGTGCCTTGGCTGGGCCTTTCAAGGTGGAGATCGAGGCCACCGTTTACAAACCTCTTAAATGACTAGATGGTGAGGCGAAATTGTAAAAATAAACATTGTTGTATAATTGAGAACAGATTTTAACTCTTAGCAAAAAGACAAGTAACATGATGGGGCGAGACTCATTTTTTTGTGCCCGCCCCGTACTGCTAGCAATATTATTTAGTCGTTTATTCGTAAACACGTAGAGGGGATATGCGCGTTCTTATGTGGAGGTATGTAGGTCAAGGGTGCACATGCGTGTGTAGATGCGCATGTGAAAGATAACATGAATAAAACGATTTTGTGAAAAGATAACCATGATTGTAACTTTCATCTGAGCCTGTGTGAGTCGGTCATTCGTCGTTATTTTGACTAAAGGCCGGAATACAACCTCAGGAATCCGTTACAAACATGATGTCATTGGGTTGCCATACAGATATCATCCCGTGACCCAGCCGTCGCTATGATATAAAGAGATCGTCTAGTCCACCATACGGTGCAGAATACAAGTCATGGAAGCCATTAAGTTATACAACGATAAAAGTTCGCTAGTTCTTGGCGAAGGACCGATCTATCGCCAAGACGACCACACGCTTCATTTTAACGACTTCGGAAGCCGGCAAGTCCATATACTTCCAATCGACGCGAAAACCGGCGGTGTCGATAAAACTCGCCCGCACATTGTCCATGACACTGAAGATAATGTGAGCGTACAGTACTTTCGAGAGGGCAAGCCTGGTTATATCTGTCTGTACTTCCAAGGAATTGGCATCCTCAACGAGGAAACGGGAGACTTACAACCCTTAAAAGTGCTGAATGAAACAAGGGACAAGCGTCGTATGAACGACGGGTTTGTCGACCCCAAAGGACGCATGTGGGCAGGTGAGCTTGATATCTCGGCAGCTGCTCTGGGATTGGGATACCAGAAGATATATGAGAGTAAAAACAAGGAGCCTCAGGGTCGTCTTTGGCGTATGGATACGGACGGATCCGTGGATGTCGTTCTTGCTGAGGGTCTTGCTATCTCAAATGGCATCGGTTTATCCCCAGACTACAAAAAAATGTATCTTAACGACTCTCTAGGACAACGCACGTACGTGTTTGATTTCGACCTCGAGAGTGGAAATATCTCGAATCGAAGAATCCTAAGAGAGTTCCGCGGCACAGAGGTCGAACCTGACGGACTTGTCGTAGACAGCGAAGGCAATATCTGGACAGCTTTGTATAATGGCTCTGCTATTCTTTGCATCGACGGAAATGACGGTCATACCTTGGCTAAAGTAGATCTTCCTGCGAAGTGCGTGACATGCCCTACGTGGGGAGGCGATAACAATGATATTCTCTATGTCACAACTGCGAAAGGCACGAATCCTGAGTTCGATGGCCAAGTTTACTACATCAAGACAAATGTGAAAGGTATGCCAAACTTTCTGTCGAAAAACTGATTATACGTAAGTATATAACAAAAAAATAAAACACTTTAATTATGATACAAAAACTTACCATTTTTAATCGACACTACTCATCGTTTTTCCAGAAAAATTGAGGATTCGTATCACAGAACCCGCCATCAACCTTTATAGTTTGCGCTGTCGTATAACACCCACCTAAGGATGCTAGATATGCAGCTGTCGCGCCGATTTCTGAGGGTAGACCAGGTCTCTGAACAAATATTCCTCGCTTGGGGTGCTGGTCAACCTCATCCGGATTCAATTGCGTTTGTGGGGTGGCTACTAATCCAGGTGCGATCCCATTAACAGTGACTCCTTCAGGACCCAATTCTGATGCCAAGAATACGGTCAGGCCTTTCAATGCATGTTTTGCCATTGTATAAATAGAAGAATTTGGCAAGGGTGTGAACCCATGAACACTGTTCGTGTTTATGATCCGACCAGTTCCCCATAATTTTGTGTAAAATCCAGCGTTTGGATCCGCTGAAGCGTCATTTCGCAGCAAATTACGCGTATCCGGCGGTGATTGAGTACGAAAGTGTTTCACCGCCTCAAAGGAAAGTGCAACTGCTGCCTCGAAATTGACTGCAAATCCTGATCGAAATAACCGAAGCAGCTCTTCTGAATTTTCAGCCAGCTCCATGAAAGGTTTTCCAGCATATGATGCCCAACCGGCATTGTTGCAGAGCACATCAATACGTCCAAAGCGCGCAATGTGAGCCTGCATCAATTCCGGGGCAGCTTTTTCGGGCGTTTGCAAGTCAGCAATGAACACTTCACACTCAACTTTGTGAATGCTTCTGAGCTGTTCGACTAAAGGATCCAGAAACTCAGTCGATTCATTGGGCATTTTTGTGAGACCAATGTTGAAACCTGCAGCGCCCAGATGACGTGCGATTGCAATACCAATCCCAGAGCTACTACCAGTCACGAGTGCGCTACGACGTTCAATGCCTGCTGGGGGTGCTGGTGCTGCCATTTCTCAATATAAGATAGTTTCAATAATACTAATGATTAATATAGTGATGGCTGTTGATCGGATCACTTCCAGCTACTATCTCCACGATTAGACCTCCTGAATCTACTCATACGATAAGGGTTAGGTGTGATTAACGAGAAATCCCTTTGTACATCACTATTGCGATCTTGATCTACGCGGGACTTTGTCAACTGCGCAAGGAAATATATGTTACTGATAAATCATATGACGAAGCAGGCTACCAAACATTTAGCTTCTAAGCGAATATACTGTCATTCTGATGACATGCGGTACTAGATACTGAAAACTTAAGCATATTTTGCTACTTGATAATTATGCCTTTACATCGAGATAGGTGTTGATCGACAGTCGGTTATTGATAAGGGTCTGGGTTATTTGTGCACGGGACTTGGTCCTACCGTAACATCAAACTCCGAGAACGATGCCACAAGTTCCGAAGGATGCCGCAGTAATCTGTGTATTGATGCATGTCAGACGTCTGAGAGATGATACGATGGCCTAAAGTCACTCTAAAAACATAGCGTCATAAAGATCCTTCGGAACGTGTGCCTAAGTTATTACTGTTTAATAATATTTGGAATTAAAGCAACAAAAATTATGACAAACAAGGACTCATTGGGCTTATTTACGTGAAGCGCAACAAGACGAAACGTAAGGGGTTCGAATTACCGTTGGAGGCATTTTCATGGTGCATGTTGACGTAAGTAACCTGTGGATTGCGTCCCATCGGGGCTAGGTTAACTATTAGATCGAGCAGTAGTAATACGTCGACAATCAGGACCCTAGTTATGTTGCCTTCCTTATCATAGATACATGAGTGATATTGACACGCCTGCACTAATTATTGACCTCGAGAAGGTTCAGGAAAACATAAAGCGAGCTCAAGAATACGCGAATAAACATGGTTTGAAACTTAGACCGCACATTAAAACGCATAAGCTTCCTATGTTAGCAAAATTGCAGCTGGATGCTGGTGCCGTAGGAATTAATTGCCAAAAGGTAAGCGAAGCTGAGTCTATGGTATCTAACTTAGGGCCTGATGTGTATTTGGATGTCCTAATCACTTTCAATATTATTGGTGAGCAAAAATTGAATAATTTGATGAAATTGCTAGGAAAATGTGACAAGTTATGCGTTGTTGCTGATAGCGAGTATACTGTCACTGCACTTGCGAATGCCATGCAAAGTGCAAGCTCGTTTGATACGAAGAGCAAACCATTATTTGTGAAAGTGGAGTGCGATACTGGTGGTCTACGAGCTGGTTGCGTGCAACCTGCACAAGCATTGAACATTGCTAAAACAATATTATCTAATAATTCTCATGGTCTCGTCTTTGACGGCTTAATGACTTATCCTTCTCATGACTGTGAGGAAGAACTGGGTCAATGGATTGCGCAGGCAAAAGAGGTATTCAAGATCGCTAAACTTCAAATCCCCGAGATCACTGTGGGTGGAACTCCAGATATGTGGAAATTCCACCGCATCAACGGACTTACAGAGATGCGCCCCGGTACATATATATACAATGACCGCGCAATAATGCGTAGCAAAGCCGCAGAGCTAGACTGGTGTGCCCAGACTGTTTTAACAACAGTTGTGAGCAAGCCAACTCCTCTACGAGCCGTCTGTGATGCTGGCTCTAAGGCCTTTAGTAGTGATACGCTTGGGTTGGAAGGATTCGGATATATTAAGGAATATCCAAATGCAAAGCTTACTAGACTCAGTGAAGAGCATGGAGTTATTGAAGCCACAGACCCCAAGGATATGCCTCAGATTGGAGATCAGTTGCATATTATTCCTAACCATGCTTGCCCAGTTACAAATCTATTCGATACAGCCTATATCCTTGACAAAGACGAGCTGTACACGGTACCTATTGTGGCTCGTGGAAAGATGCAATAGCAGTTCGTATCCCCGATAGAAACCTTATTATCGAATCTGGCTGAATAGAAAGAAGATAGAATTATTAAAAGACGCGTTCTTATAAGCCTTAAACCTTATTCCATAATAAATTCCAAAATAAGATGAATGAAAGAGCTAGAACATTCATTATAAAATAAAATTGCAAAAAGTCACTAGTGTTATTTTTTTCCTGAAAATACCGCCATTTGTCGGGCCGCTTTTAAATTCTATACTTTGGTCAAATATCGTAGTGCATAATTAGTCGGCACTTTCGGTCTTGAATGTAAATACTACATGACGGCTTTAACAAGTCGTATACGTTTTCGGGAAGATGCATATGATCATGAGATGCGTAGAAGCCGTTATATCTAACGACCCTAAATACTGTGTTGCTGAGAGCACCTTCCAGCCACGCGATGACGCCAGTATACTTAAGCGCATGTGAGAACATTCAGATATGCGAAAGCTTGCTCACATGTGAACACAGTAATCTTTCGCGTAGTACTCTGAAGATTGTGGAGTCAGTGTTTTCTCTATTTTAATTAATTACGACAATATGTTCTAATGAGTGATGACGTCGCGTCGCAAATCCAAAACCACTTTTAGCAACCGAAAATCGATAACCCTATTTAGCAGAGTACATTTGTTAAAGAGCCGACTCTCAGCTCAGAATGGAAATGCAACGGGCTTACCTCTTTTTAATTTCGCACTTTAATTTCCAAATACAGAACATTGTAACGTTATGGATTTATAAAAATAACCGCTTTGAGCAAGAGAATCCTTTGATCCCGTAGTATTAGTCTTACGCTCCATCTGCATGTTGGAAACCCTTAAATATTTTAAATACAGGATAATGCGACAAAACTTCTGCATGAACATCGTCGACAGAGAAAAGTTAAAGCACATGACGCTGCAGGACATGCTTAAACCGCAATGCGGGGAAAATGCAGCGATCCGTTTAGCAAGTATGAATGTAATTAAATGATTTTTCGCTGTGTCAAATTATGAGACTGAATATTCCGTTTTAGCCTAACGGATAGTTTGTAATAAGGCAATACTCTCTTGAATGTCACGTTATCATTAATAAGCACATTAAGCTCACTCTTCAAATAATATTTTATGCCACACAATACTGTTACAGCTTGAGACGATCCAAGTACGCGTTTTAGCATATACCGTAGAACCAAAAATCTAACCCCATTTCACCTTACCCAAAGAGACTCTTCGGCAAATGCCGATTGAGTATAAAGGCCATGTGATCAGGAATTTTTCTAATGGGTCTTTAGTAGTCAGGCACCACCGAGCATACTACAAATAATACGAGCGGCTTTACCACCGCGGACATTTTTGCTCTGTCACCTTCCATGGAATTTATCACACATGCATATGCAACCTGACCCAGACAGTTTACAGTTTCCGCTTTAACCCCTTCCCAGGGCCGCTTCCGAACTTATGCAGCTTTGCAAACATGGGTGGTAAGCTGGACCTAGGGTAATGCAGGAGGCTTATGGTGTAAAGCTGGTGCGCTCGAGCGTTCTATATATGTACATTTCTCATCAAAAGCTGTTTTACCGGGCAAGAGAAGTATAACTTACTTGACTGGTAAAGAAGAAGCTTGGTATGGACATTCACAGCTTATATGATGGCTCGAACTCGTATGATATTTCATCTGCTGACACTTCGATCAATCACGTCTTAATTAGTTTTCCTGATTTCTATCCGTCTTCCACTGCTCATAAAACCGCATTAGAGTTTTGGGAAAATGCGAAATGGCTTTATATTGAAAAACACGTCATCGAACAATATGAATGTCTCATTCCACCTAGCAGTATGCGCAGGGATCTATTAAGGGATCACAAAACTGAGATGAGCAAGATTTCGAAATCAGAAAAAACGCGGGTTAGCATTTGTCACCAAGGTCTTGGTTTAGGCTATGAACGTGGTCCACAACCTCCTGTATATGCTTTTGAAATAAATGCAATAAGTCCTCGTACAAAGATCTCTTTCTACCGAGCATGGATGCATAATGAACACGCAGAACTCCATAACTGTGAAGGCCAGCGTTGCAGAGAATCTGAACATTTGACTTCACTTCGGAAACAATATGTAAATACCAATGACGATACCACATTTGCCACGGAAAACTGTAAGCGGTCTCTTCTGTCTCTGCTACCGGCCTTGGAGGTTTGTTTACCGATATTTGAACCAGTTTACGTCCCCTGCTACATGTATCTCAGCACAATAGCGGATAGTGGTGGTGAGTCTCAGAATGTCCCCAAAATGAGAACAACGCCTAGTGAAGAACTGGCACATGATAAGCTTCATAAGTTCAGTCTGACAACACCGAGCTTACGCGACTCAAGTTTGAGGACGAAGACGAACATTCTTGTGCCAGAGCTTGTTCAGCCTAGAAAGAAGGTTCCAGCAGCACTGCAGCTTCACCCGCGTTTACCTGGAATTTCTGCCCTCATTAATTGTCGTGCAACTTCGCTTGAAGCATTGGCTCTTCTTGAAAACAGTAGTTCCGGTCTCGTAAAAAGTGAGACTTACAGACAATCTTCTAACGAAACAGCGCATCAATCGAGCCCTGATGCCAGCAATCAAGCTCATCAGATACCGTTAACTCCGATAAGCCCTTCCTTTGCAACCCAGCTCGAGAGCCCCTCGAGTGCAACGTTCCAAGAGACTTCCGATATTGGCGCAATACCCGCCGAAGTCATCTCAACTAGTTCTTCTGTGACGGAAGATGAAAAAAGAAGTGTTGTTTCTCAGATCCCTGCAGTAACTCCTCAGCCACCCACGCTGCTGCCATCGACCCCACCACTTTCAACAGGTATCTTTTACCCAAGATTTCCAGCAGGCGTGCCTTTATGTAGTGTTGCTCCGCCAAATGCTGTGCCAATCATGTTGTTGTATGATCCCGTAAATATGGGGTACATAAGGATGAGTGCACCTCCACTGGGCTTGGCACAATCTCATGAAATGCATTTGCAACAGGCGAATCGCCCTCCAAATGTAACATCCACGGTTTCACCATCCGCATACCAGCCAGTGCCACATTTCTACTCACCTCCTCTTCAATTCCAATGTTCTCGAACAGAATCAACGAGCACGGAACATGGCGCGTGTTTGAAGAGCACTGATACCACAATGCGCCATCACCGTGATAAGACTTTACGTCATGAATCAGCCAGTTCATTACATTCAGGACATATGAGAGTGAGCACTTCACAAAATGAATGCGATTGCAATACATGTAGTAATGATGCTACCTCAGTGTCAGGTAGGAAAGTACAAGTCCCACAGAGCTTCCATACGAAATCTTCTCGACCTCGCTGCCGAAAAGTCAATAAAAGCAACAAACTTCCTGTTTATAGAAAAAACAAGACGTCGGCATCAGATCAGAGGGAGCAGAAGTCACACAGCAAAAAGCCGAGTGGAGCAACTACTCAAGAGTATGAATCCTTAACTAGTGATCTCAGAGAAAATCTACTCTCAAGACCACCGCATCATTGGGAGAATACAAGGTCCAAATCGGATCAGATCGATATAAATAAAGGGCGCATTCAAGAACTCATGGATTTGTATGTTTCGCTGACTGGCAATAAACTCTTAGGCTTGCACGCTGTCTTTGAGTTAGCAAAGTGGTACTGGAGTATCCAATTGCATGAAAGTAAAGTCGCCTCTAGATGGGTTTTGCGCAAAGAGCTCTCTGATGATAAAAAATGTACACACACATGCGGTGGCCTCGATATTGATCCTCAATCTGATCTCTATGTTGAACACCGGTTTTCCTATCACTTTCCGTCCATTCAACCGATTCAATGTTTATTTTGTGAGAAAAGATTTGCGACTCGTCGCCTCCTGCGTGAACATTTTAGGATAACGCACTCAGTATGGGAGGTTTCTTCATGGCTGAGATTTATGTGCCGGACCTCTGAAGCACGCGGAGGGGTCATCAGCGGCTGTAACAGTGCGGACATAACCACACTGAGCCGAACTCTTCTAATGAGTCATGAGATTGAAATCCGCTTCAATAGTTTAGAATTTTCCTCCGAGGTTTTTCAAAAAGTAACCTATGACAGTGAGCTCGCTCAGCTGATCCACGCGTACAGGAAAACTGGAAATGAAAAACTCGGCCTTTATCATGTCCAGCGATTCATGAAAAGATATTGGGATTATCAAAATATCTGCTACGAGAGCTCAAAAGCCTGGAGTGATAAAATGTATGCTGAATGGGAAGGAAGTGACAACGGGAGTTATTGCTTTGATTGTGAAAAACATTTTGGCTGCGCGCGAAGTCGCATAGCCCATCGGTTGCATGTCCACAAAGGGGTTGTGAATTGTGGCATGTGCTTATTTTGTGACAGTACGCCTGATACATATCCTCTACTTTGGGAGCATTTATATCAACATCATTGTCGCGAGGAAATTGTTCAATTGCTGCGCAAGTTTCTCGGTGATGACGCGTCCAGTGTCACCAATGTAATTTTTAACGGATCGATGAATCCCA
This sequence comes from Starmerella cellae, assembly GCA_030579775.1. Taxonomy (NCBI): domain Eukaryota; kingdom Fungi; phylum Ascomycota; class Dipodascomycetes; order Dipodascales; family Trichomonascaceae; genus Starmerella; species Starmerella cellae. Next base: position 15,287 of record JAKTRQ010000016.1, read on the forward strand.
AATCTAATTCTACTGGTTTGCTGCAATGAGCAAGCTGGATTTTTGATACTCTATATATTTCTACGATACGTGATAACATCTTAGCTTCTGTGTGCATTGATTTCCACGTAATTAGGTCTTAATTTTTTTCCCTTTGATCGCACAGGAGCCTGAAAATTTCATTCGCTTCAGTTTGAATCAAAAGTTCATAATAAAACCCTAATGCATGGAAAAGCTTCTAGTAGAACCGTATTACTAGATCTTATGACGATTCGAGATCTAACGGCGTAATCGAAGAGGTAAACACATTCGGGATTTAAAAATTGATCTAACTCTCTTGGTCAATATGATTATATAGATATAGTTGCTGTAGCGTATCCTTGACTATTTTTAAACTCGGAATACTTGTGATGACGAATCGGGAAGCATGCATATCATATTCAATAATTCATAGATTCTTGCGCGTGATTCCAGGAACAAATTAGGCGCTTGATGATGCAGTGTAACCCTAACAGCGATGACGCGTCTGGAATTAGATGTTGAACCACCCCGTTAGACGAACCACCGTAAAAATCCTTTATTTCCGAATACGACGGTTAAGTTGTTTGCTTCAGGTCAAATATGCCGCACGCACTGATTTCCTTACTTTATCAGGGAAACCTGGCATCAGCGCGCGATGAGCTTAACCAAATAACCCCTGGCACCGAACCAACCAGTCAAGCACAAACGCTGCGCACTTTAGTGAAGTTTTTGAGTGGCCTGCAAGAAACACCCTCTCTTTCTGGGCTTGAAAATTTGGCACTTTCGAAACTCTTTGAATTAATCAATGTTTGTGACAAGCAATTGCTTGATTCTGCCCTTTTTCATATCCTGGAACAATTAGTGCCGAGAATGCCGTTGAGGACTGAAGTTCTTCAATTCGACGGAATTATGTGGCAGCTCTATAAAATTGATCCAAAAAAGTCTCTACTATCTCTAAAACGCTTCGGACTAAGAAGTTCCAATGCCGAGGTCACAAAAGCTAGTGTTGACCAATTACAAGCTTGGACAAATGTATTGGGCACACGCATTGCATTCCATGATTTGACACAGACAATTGTAGATCTGATGAAGGACTCGCATAAAGAAACTCGAGAAGCGGCTTATTCGCTCCTTATCTCGTTTTTTGCGCAGGCCAGACCGGAAGTCCAGCGTCATTTATTTGACACTATGACAGAATCGGGAATTAGCGAGCACTTGATCGTAAAAATGCAATCGGCCATAACACGGAATAATGTGGACAAAAGTGACGTTTCCAAGGAGACACTAAATCCAGTGTTAACGGGTACAACCAACCTTTTGGACCGACAAGATGATCCATTGAATAAATCATCATCAGCAACTGGCAATCCATCGTGTGGCTTAGGAATCCGTGAAAGATCATCAAGCAAAGGTACAGATGACAACATTGGTGGTTGCTCATCTTTCGAAAACCGGACCCATAAAATTATGAACGACCCCATGTATGCATTCCAACCATTGGAAGACAAGTACCCTATATCTAACGAGGAGTTTTTGACAAAAGTAGGTAGTTTTGTCAAAGCATTTGACGGCAAGGAAACTGAAAACAATTGGTCTATTCGTCTCAATCATGTCAGAGCATATAGGAAAATGATCCAATCGTACTATCAGGTACTTAGCCCCAAATCCATGTGTGAAGCGCTTAGAATTCTTCGTCGGGGGCTCTGTGAAGCATCTGTTTCTCTTAGAACAGTCCTTGTCTGTGAGATCTGTTACGCTGTGAAAGATACAGCTCAGGTCGTAAGCGGTCGGCAGCCTAATTTTCATGAAGTATTTGATCCTTTTATGGAAGCATTGGCCAAAGTGGCCACAGGTCCTAAAAAGATAACTTCGGCTGCAGCTCATCTTGCCATATCGGTTCTACTGATCGAATGCTTGTCAGTATCAAGCCGACAGTTCAGCGTCATTATGACCGAATCCAAGAGCATCAAAGCCAATGCCCGGCCTTTGGCATACAATTGGCTTGAGCTTATCATCACTCCAACATTGATACCCTCCCTTTTGTTGCATGAAACAGAGATCGAAACCATCATTTACAGAGCTATCAACGACGCCAGTCCTGCTGGCCGTTCTCAAGGTCGCGAGCTTTTCAAACTTGTGGAAGCGCTTTGGCCCAGCATTGCGTATAGGATAGTCCCGAGACTTAATTCTTCCTCCCTAAGGTTGCTCAATCTCAAGTCAACCAAGCCTGCTCAGGTACCAGTTCATCCATCTTTGTCATCCACACGCCTTCAGGAGACCTTGCATGGTTTCAGTCCATCAAGATCCCAATCGCCAGCACGTTCTGCCTCACCTCGAGTTAGATCTCCCAGAGGGCCTAGTTCACCTGTTTACAGCCAGACAATGAAGCGGGATAGTTCCGGATCTCAGTTGAGCAAAGTGACTAGGTTGCGTTCCGACTCATTCCCGGTAGAAGTGCAGCAACCTGAAGTCAGAATGGATGAGACCTCACTAAATTCGGAAGCTTATCCGTTCGAAGAGAGAGTCACGCCTGCTCTTACATCTTCACCAGTGAAGCCGTTGATGCGTGAACATGATATTTCGCGATCTATTGGAGATCTGAGCCTCCGAGATAATAATGAATATCATATGTCGATCGACGAGATTGATACGACTAGGAATACTGAAGCCGATATGAATAATGCGCATGTTGATCACGTTAGAAATGGCGATGAGCCCCTTGACTCTCTAGAAGGTGACAAAAAGGAACCTGGTATTTTCATTAAGTATCTTGATGCACCACTGAATCTCAGTGATTCTAGTGCGATCAAAGAGGCCTGTAAAATTGATACACCAGCTTTGGTGAAAGCAATTGCATTCGAGAATCTCTCATTTGACCACTTAAAGCAACTTCTCACACTTATTTGCAATTCTTCAGAGTATGATTCCCGTAGATCTCTTCAGAAATTAATTCAAAACACTTTTCAAACGGCTGATTCTGAAAGAGAGTGTGATGGATATTTGTCGATGCTTCGAGTGTTGAGAGATATTTCTGACAATGATGCAGAGCCTTCCATCCCACTTGGTAATATTTTGGATGATCTCGAATCACCATTACTTCCATCCGCAATGGCAAATAGCATACACGACAACAGTTCCCCAGAGCTTGACAGAAACTCTGGGCCTTTCTCAAGACACATCGACGACCATGGTAGTCCTGCTGCTGATGAAATGATGTTTGAAAGAGGAAGGTCAGGGAGCAGGCGCTCATTTGCTATTCTCAATGCAGACTCACCTGTGCAGGAGAATGCCAGCACGTTGGATGACAGCCCATCTCGTGTGGAACAACATGTTTCATTAGCACAAACAGAGATTTCTAAACCAACCGAGCATAATGAATCTTTGATCACTCATACAGAAATGAGTCAATCCGAAAGTCCAAGATCCTCATTTCTTAATAGCCGTGACAACTTCACTACTTCTCACATTTCTGACTCAGATACATCAGTCGGTATGAGGACCCAGATAGATAGTCATCATTCGGCCCCCTTAAGCGTAGACCAGTCCCGGGAGCTAGATATTGCATCGCGCGATCTTCTGATGAGCTCATACCTTACCGATGCAGCTAGGCTTATTCCCCTCTTCCCTTCGACTGCCGAGCAATGTATCACCATGATACGCAATATAATCACACGACTGAAAGATCACACGGCTGAGCCTCAGGATTTGGCAGTATTATCTGTCCTTATCAAAGCATCTACCTATGAGCAAAATAGTAAAAGCCCGCTCTCCGCTCCCCTTAGTGTCTGGAGGAGTCGCTTCACCTTCGACATGGATGTTCGCGAATCAATTCTGCCTTACTTGTCATCATCTGAAAAATCCGAGGAGCAAATTATCTGTGGGCTTGTATTATTGCGTATGTTACTAGTGACGAGTACTCCTTACTCTAAGCCGTATTTGGATACGTTGAAGTGTGTGCGGCATCTCTGCATAGTAGCAACAAACTTTCAGCGAGAGAGCTTGATGATTGCAGATCTGTTGAGAGAAATCTACACACTGCTAGCTGACAGAGAAATTGGAAGCAGTATAGGCCTGATGAATGAACTCAATTTGCAGCAAAACATGATTTCAAGCTTGCAGTTGGTCACACAAATCATTGAGCGCCATTCGGACTTCGCAAACGAGGCAAATAAAGGGCTTCAAACTTTGGTTCAGAGTGCGACTCGTGATCCTGATGTTCGTGTACGGCAGCATCTCTATCCTATGCTTGTGACTCTTCACGAGCAAAACAGACCAATCTTTGATCTAGTTGTGACGTCCATGAGTGCGGGGCAACAAAAGTTCGTCGATTATTACGTCGAGGTGAAAAAGGGCTCAGCAGCAGCAGCAGGAATCTGAGTTTTCTGGCATCTCCAGAAAAATTTATGATAAAATTTTATATTTATAGATAATGTACAAAGTAGCGTAAACCGCTGAGAAGAAAGACATCCGTAGGAACCCGAATTTGATGTGATTTAGACTTAACCAGTCGGCATACTTCAGCAAAGGCCCGGACTTGTATTTACCAACATTACTTATGTTGCTAAAGCGCGTAATACTATATCTGCGAATATCAGAGTATATGATGAATATTGGTTGTCATTGCTATGACATCTATAAGACCTGATTTATGTATTTACCAACATTACTTATGTTGCTAAAGCGCGTAATACTATATCTGCGAATATCAGAGTATATGATGAATATTGGTTGTCATTGCTATGACATCTATAAGACCTGATTTATTCAGAACCCTGGCTCTCTTTGATGGCGGATGCCTGGCGGGCCTTAGCAGCCGCGGCGTTCCACCTAGCGATGGTTTCATCGGTCTCAGCCGTGTTGGCTTGGTACTGCAGTTTTGAGCCAATGATGACAGTCAACGCGCCGGTGATGGCGAGACCGCCAAGAGTGATTATCGTATTTGATTTCCAGTTCTTGGGAATGAAGAACCAGCCGCCGGACGGCGACCATGCCTCTCCTTTGATAGCTCCACCTGCCATTGGATATAGAAAGAGTGCTACTGGTTTGATCGAGATCATGTGTCTTTTTCATTGTGTCGACACTTTATACCTAACCCACATATCTCTATGCCATTTCATAGGCATAGGCAGAACATTATATAGAAATCGAAGAATTTCCAACAGGCTCAAAGAAAAACATGGCCAACAGCAACTATGCTTATAAGCTTATGTCAAGTGTTGATTTATAAATATGTTCAGAATTTTGCAAATATGCACTATGTGTATGTAATATGGCAATTGGGGCCTTTAAAACCTCTAGCGCAGCTCTCGTATGCACATTACAATATATAGGAATAAAATTACTCGCAACTATAGATTATGGACTTGCTCATCTTAGGATGAGACTTTGTGTAATTTCGACGTCATTAATCAGTCTAAGTCCATTGAAGCGTCGTAGTTCGATCTCAATGTATTCACAAATTCTACGGGGTTCGGCACGTATTTCTTAGACAATTTCTCCACATCGTGCCAAAATTGATCGTTGATACCTGGATACTCTCTGCTCGGCTTCTCTTTAATATCAGGCTTTGTCAATTCATCGGTCAAACGCTTTTCCTTTGTGCTCAAAGCTGCTACAGAGTCGGACCAATAGAACTGCGTAAGAGGCACTTTGAGTTGTTCAACGGAGTTGATGAACATCACTGTGAACTGTAGTTTTGATAGTTCCGCGAGTTGTCGGCTATCTGAAACCACCTTTGAACCCAGTAATAGCTTGATGCCGGTCGTGTTATACACCTCAGTCAGGTCACCAAGAGGCCGTGTTTTGTCAGTGAGCAGTCGCTCCTTGAGTGAATAGATTGAATCAGAAGCTGGAACGGAATATTGGATGTTGAATTTGGGCTCTTTGATTGATTTGATCTGTACATCGACAGTAGCGTCAAGATCCGGTAATGGCAGTCCAGGAAAGTCATTTCCAATGGGATCAGACGTTAGCGGTTCACGTAAATTACCAACATAATTATCGTCCAGCCGCTGGTCGGCGTGTCGCAAAGTTTCCGAAAACTTTCTGTAAAACTCACTCATGTTTGGTTTTCAAAATCAGATACTCGTATAACTGTGGCGATTAATACAGTTAGAGTTGTGGGTGGGACCAGTTGTATTAGTGAATAGAGCGAATTTTTTCGTTGGACTGGACTAGGAGCAACTTCAAGCTACTTCACGCAAACAACGAGATCGCTATAATGACGATAGTGGTGATGTTAGTGCGATGTGTGATTTCGGGAAGCCCCAGATCAGCATTAGGGTCGATTCCTAAGTAAGAAAAATAGTAAATGTGGGCTCGCAGCTTGATCCGGCGATTTGATGCATACTGAAACGGTTAAGTGCTTAACTCTGTAAAATCCGAAAGTTTGTTCTACATTTACAATACGATACAATATAGCTTTGAACTAGTTGCAGCTCATCTCGCCTTTTTTGCCTGGATGTTCCCCATGGATGACGTCCCTGGGTTTGTGTGCTTTGCAGCCGCTTAGTTAATTTTAGTGTTTCTTTCACCCTGACACTCCGAGGTAATTAGGGTCTCTTCAAAGACAAGTGTGAACCTAACCTCTCATTCGAACGGCGGAAATGGTGCAGGCTCGGCCTCGAGAGCCAAGCGCTCTTAGAGAGGCCAAAAAAACGTTCATTGAGCTCACCGATTCGACCTATGCGAATAAGCACCTGGGCCTCTCGGGCCAGCTCGAGATAATGGCCTGTGAGTGCGGATCGCGTGTTGATGAAGAAGAAGAGGATGACAACGGAAATCCCATAATATGCGGTCCGGATTCAGACTGTATTAATCGACTGACTTATATGGAATGTTATGGTGAACACTGTGGGTGTGATCCGGACAAATGTGCGAACCGGCGGTTCCAGAAGCACGAACATGCCAAAATCGACATCTTCAAGGCCGGTGCGAAGGGCTATGGTGTACGCGCAGGACAGAATATCAAGAAGGGAGATTTCATCTATGAGTACACTGGTGAAGTTCTTGACGAACAGCGGTTTGTCAAGAGGCAGCAGAAGTACGATCGTGAAGGCGTGAAACACTTCTATTTCATGATGTTGCAGAAGGACGAGTTCATCGACGCCACGGAGAAGGGAAGCCTCGCCCGCTTCTGTAACCACTCGTGCAACCCGAACGCCGCGATTGAAAAGTGGGTTGTCGGTCCCAAAATCCGCATGGGCTTATTTGCCAAGCGGAATATCGCTAAAGATGAAGAGATCTGCTTTGACTACAAAGTAGACAGGTATGGCAGCAAAGCACAGCCATGCTACTGTGGAGAATCAAACTGCAGCGGTTTTTTAGGGGGCCGGACGCAGACGGGGGGAGCCTTGCTTCCTCCGTCCGTGATCGAAGGCTTAGGGCTCGATTCAGAGAGCGCCTTAGGCTGGCACGAGAAGTCTTCACAAAGCCTGCGCGAAAAGCTGCAGTGCGAAGAGCAACTCGGAAGCGATCTAGAAAGCGTCCTACGGATAAACAAGGCAGCAAACAACCAACAAGCGTCCAAAACGGTAAACGGAAAGGAGAATCTCGCGAACCAGAACGAGAAGGACGTAAGAAACAACCAGTTAAAGCCAACGGAAAGGCAGCGAAGCCAGCAGGCAAGCCTGGAAGACCGGCAGGAAGACGGGCAGCTAAGCCAGGAAGGCCAGCAGGAAGACCGGCAGCTAGGTCAGGAAGGCCAGCAGGAAGGCCGGCAGCTAAGCCTGGAAGGCCAGCTGCAACAAAACCGACAGGCAAACCGGGAAGACCAGCAGGAAGATCAGCAGGGAAGGCAGCAGCTAAACCAGCGGCAACAAAACCAGCAGGAAGACCGCCAGGAAGACCGCCAGGCAGACCACCAGCAAACAAACCAGCAGGCCGGCCGCCAGGAAGGCCACCACGTAGACCACGAGGAAGGCCTACAAGTAAGCCAGCAGGAAGGTCAGGAAGACCTGCAGGAAAGCCTGCCGGAAGGTCTGCCAGCAAGCCTGCAACTAAGCCCGCAGAGAAACCAGCAGCAGACAAGCCAGCAGGTAGGCAAAGAGACAAGAGAAAGGCTGCAGAAACCGGTGGGCCCGTCCGAAAACGACGACGAGGCCAATCAGGCGTCGCTGAAGAACGACTCAGGAGGAAGGCAGAAGAAGAGAAAAATAAAGCCAGCAGACTTGCTCGGGCTACTCGACGCGCCCTCCTCGTCGCTCAACGATCTGCAGAAGCAGGCCCAGCAATTCTTGATTGAATCTTTCCCTGTTAAAAAGCTCACCCCTGATGATTTGCCTGAATTCATGCGAATTCTAATGCAAACACAAGATGGAGCATGGCTAATCAATCTCATGCTTCACCGTGTGCTGATGACTGGAGATCCTAAAATACAGAACGCGATTATGAACATGCATGGCTATGAGATCTTGGGCACCGTTCTTAATAGGTGGCAGCATTCTGATGACGTCCTTGTGAGCGCACTGGAGGTGCTTCAGAAGTGGCCCAAAGTGACCCGGAATAAGATCTCAAGTTCCAAAATAGAGCATGTTGTTAATGAACTGAAAACGAACCATGCTGACACTTCTGTTGGCCGGATGGCAGCAAATCTGCTCGATGAATGGGCAGGATTGGCGATGGGATATCGTATTCCCCGCCGGAAAATTAGCACAGAGCCATCTAAAGCAGATGAGAAACCGGCACGCAATCATGACGATAAGGACCCTCTCCCTGAGGATGAGTCGGTTGGCTCTGATTCAGCCAAGAAACGACTGAAAGAAGAGCAAACCAATAGCACTGGTGTCACTCGAAATGATGCACGTCTCAAAGACGAGCGACCTCCCAAAAGACTTCGACTACCGCCGGGTTGGGAAGCTCATACATCCTCGGATGGACGTACTTATTATGTCAGTGAGGAACTGCAGCAGACTCAATGGACACCACCACCTGATCCTCGGGACTTGGAGCGCGAGGCCAAGATTCGCCGCAAAGAACAAGAAGAGGAACGGGCAAGACTTGAGGCCCTGCAGAAACAACGTGAACGTGAGCAGGAAGAGATTCAGCGTATCATTAATGAGGCCACGTTCGCCGAAAAAGAAGAAAAAGCAACCCAGTCTGAGCGATCAGAAAACATGGATACTCCGAGCCCTACAAAGAGAAAGCACCGGTTCCATAGTCTGAAAGGAACGCCGACCAACAGTCCTGCCGGTCGGTCACCAAAGGATGATTCTACTGCACTTCAAAAAATCCTTGCGGCGTACATCCCCAAGCTCGTGATCCACCGCGAAAACGAGCTGGGTCGAGAACGTTGCAAGCGCCATGCTCGCGAAATAGTACACATTCTTGTCGGGAAGGAAATGGCCAAACAAAAGGAGGCCAGCAACTATGAACTTACCGCAGATCGCAAGAACAAAATCAAGTCATTTGTAAAAGTTTACATGGATAAAGTCTGTGCTCGTCACGACAAATCCGCGTCAAAATAGCATCACTTTGAACAGTATATTATTATTATTATTATTATTTTATTATATCATTATAATTTTCATTATTCGTACTTCACGTGTGTGATCAATTGACGGTCATATAACGGGTATGCAATAGTATTTACGGCGGACAGAGCCAGGGGTTAATTAGTCTGAATTTGTAAAAACGTAGAAAATTGGTTAAGCGGCCCAAAAAGAAGTTACAAAAGTCGCCTTTAATTAATCGCATTATTATTATTATATTTGACAACGAATACTTCGAAATCCTATTATTGCTATTTCTGACTCCGCCGTGCCAGGGATCCCATTATATATTTAGAATTGTCATTGCTTGAGTTATGCGGCAGTTTAACGTGATTCATTCTGACTTTTGGTGATCTTGGAATGAACTGCCGCGGAAACGTATGTTTTTTCACGGCTGACGGGACCAGGGTAACCGATGCCGGTTAAACTACCATGATTAACGCAGTAGATGTGTGTGCACGCCCTGTGGTTTTGAGTAATGGCAGGGCCACGAGGGATAATGGTTGCTTGGGAGGATTGGGAATTAGCCGCCCTCGGCGCTTAAATTCGACACTGTGTATGCACGGTCAAAACAAGCACAAATTTTCCTTGGACCGACCAGGTGTGATGATCACATTCGACGGATTTTGCCAAAATATAATTTATGTCGTTTCATTTAAGTGCAAATAAATTACTGTTGCCTATATTGCGGACTGTTTACCGTAGGTCCCAACGGCCTTATACCTAATATACCTCACGCGGGATGGGTACTGAATAATGGCCAGGTTAAACATGCACATTATACATGTGGTAAATGCATCCCGCCAGAGGCGGCTAAGCGTGTATACCCTCACCCTCGCAGATAACGCATCGGGTCCACCCTTAACCACTGATTGTTGCGTCAGTATATATAATGCCACGATTCGGGCTCGACGCAATTCCAGTAGCTCATCATTAATTGATACTAAAAAAACATAGAAAAGATGTTCCGCACTCAGCTTACTCGTGGTGCTGCTTTGAGCTGCCGTCTCCAGAGCCGTGCCCTCATGCGCCAAGCCTCCTCCTTGGCTGCGAAGGCCTTCCCCGAGGAGCCTGCCGAGCCGAAGGTTGTTTCGCAGATTCCCGGCCCCAAGAGCAAGGCCGCGGTCAATGATCTTTTGAAGACGTTCGACGCCACTGCTACGTACTTCATGGCGGACTACGAGAAGAGTGTGGGCAACTACATCGTCGATGTCGACGGCAACAAGCTGCTTGATCTGTACATGCAGATCGCATCGATCCCGCTCGGATATAACAACCCCGCGCTGCGCGAGGCCGCAAAGACCCCGGAGATGATCAATGCGCTCGTGAACCGCCCGGCCACGGGCAACTTCCCGAGCAACGAGTACCAGAAGCAGGTCGAGGGTCTGGTGAAGTACGCTCCGAACGAGTTCAAGTACGTCTGGACGGCGCTGAGCGGCAGCGACGCGAACGAGTGGGCCTACAAGACGGCCTTCATCTACCAGGCCGAGAAGGAGCGCGCCGGACAGGGCTTCTCCCAGGCCGAGGAGGCCTCCACGATGGAGAACCACGCTCCGGGCTCGCCTACACGCTCGATCTTGTCGTTCAAGTCCGCATTCCACGGCCGCCTTTTCGGATCCTTGAGTACTACGCGCTCGAAGCCCATTCACAAGCTCGATATCCCTGCCTTTGACTGGCCTACGGCGCCTTTCCCGCAGCTGAAGTACCCCTTGGACAAGTACGCTGCTGAGAACAAGGCTGAGGAGGAGCGCTGCCTCGCCGAGCTCGAGCAGACGATCGTCAGCTGGAAGGCCAAGAGCCCCGTGGCTGCCGTCGTCGTCGAGCCCGTCCAGAGTGAGGGTGGTGACAACCACGCTTCGCCTGCCTTCTTCCAGGGCATCCGTGACGTCACGTCGAAGCACGGCGTGCTGTTCATCGTCGACGAGGTCCAGACCGGTGTCGGTGCGACGGGCCACTTCTGGGCGCACGAGGCCTGGGGCCTCACGTCGCCGCCGGACATGGTGACCTTCTCGAAGAAGGCCCAGGCGGCCGGCTTCTTCTACGGCAACCCGGCCTTGCGCCCGAAGCTGCCGTACCGCAACTTCAACACGTGGATCGGCGACCCGGCACGCATCATCATTGCCGACACCATCTTCAAGTACGTCGCCGAGAACAAGCTCACACAGCGCACCCAGGAGGTGGGCAACTACCTCAAGGACAAGCTCAGCGTCTTCGAGAAGGACGGCCGCATCAGCCGCCTGCGTGGCACGGGTACGTTCCTCGCGTTCGACCTCGCGTCTGCGCAGGCCCGTGACAAGTTCGTCGTCGACGCGCGCAACCTGGGCATCAACGTCGGTGGCTGCGGTCCGCAGTCCATCCGCCTGAGACCGAGCTTGCTGTTCGAGGAGAAGCACGCCGACGTCTTCCTCGGCGTTCTCAACAAGCTCATCTAATCATCAAAATCACATAATGTCCTGGGCGTTGCTCAAACATAGATTTCTTATACTATTTTCTTTTTTTCTTTTTCTCTTTTTTTTTGCTCAACTATTTCCTCCTATAAACTTATTTATTTACCTGAAGACTTCTCAACCATCTACTGTCAAAGACATACCTAGGTCCGACGCGTCGTAATTATTCCGTGCTGTCAAGAGCTGTCAAGAACTGTCAATTGTTTTTTTTTGGTGTCCCCCGACTTGGAATATGCCGGTCACCCTGCGGGCAAAACCCTTGACTGAATATGCATTGAATTTACCCTCATCTATAGCCTCCCGAAAACCACCTTTCCGTAGTAAACAATCTCAGTGCAGCCGAATTTGTATTCCTGTCTCTTAAAGCATTCGTTTTCGTTTGAGTTTTTTCTTTTGCAATTTTTGAAAATGGAACAATGGACATGGATCGATGTGTCTATTTATTTTATATGCGTCGCTGCGTCTAGTCTGTACTACCTCACGTATTCCCAAAACTTGATATTGGGCGCGAAATTCTTGTGGTTCGCCACAGTGTCGCTGCCAATGGCTCAATTGAAAGAGTTTTCACTATATTCACCTGCCAAGTCCGCTCTCCAGATCGGGGATACACCACGATATTCGAGCTGTACGCGCTGCTATATATGCGTTGGGTCATGCAAACCTTCACTCCTCAGGTCATTGATCAAGTGTTCTTTAGCGACTTTCATGCGCGAACACTGTTTGCGCTGAGAAAATTAAAATATGGTACCGAGAATATCGGTGATTTTGTCTACGAACCCGTTGAGTTAGGTGAGGCTTGTGACGGTTATTGGGTGCGCTCGAAAAGCCGCCGCAATCAGAAACCAGACTTAGTTATATATTTCGTATCTGGGGCTATGGCTGGAGGCGTTTCTGTGTATTTCTACCTCGAATACTTATCAATGCTTCTTGTCGAGCTGCAACTGCAGGGGTTTCGAAACCCTGTGGTCTTTTGTGTCGATGCCAAGAGCTGCCAGTCTTTGGAATTGGATTATCTCGCATATATTGGACGGGTTATTCAGGGATATAACTACTGCTATAGACGACACCCGCTGTCCAAGCGTTTAGTGATGGGATCGGGTCTGGGCGGAACAGCGGTTCTCAGCATGTTACTGCATATCTCAAGACCAGAGGCGTGCGTAACGTATGAGTCGAATACGAATGCAGATGCACCGTCTGAGGATCAGAGCTGGAAAGACTTGAAAGATGCGCTGAATGAGAACTCAGATCTGCAGTTGACACCCCGCTCAAGGCACGGTTTACCTCGTGAATTGAGTCCTAATATGGATGAAAGTAGTAAGCCTCGCACTCCGAACTGTGAGAGCAAGGATGACGATGATCAGGATTGCTGTGACGGATTCTCCGGAAATCTTTTCAACGAAAATCAGGTCGAGGAATGCTTGAAAGAAGACGTCGCTTCGTCATGCTATTCTCCGACAGAGAAGCTGCCCAGTGGCCTTCTAATTGATATGTCCGACGGTCAGCCTCTTCATGGCAGGAATGAGCCACAACAAGATACGGAGCCTCTGGAAGCAGAAAACTATGATAGAATCTTAAATCAGCTGGACGAATCTAACGCTGATGTGGAGCAGCAGCAAGAAGATTCTGTGATGATTGAATGTGAGACCACCTCCACAGAGGTCGGCGCTCCAATTGCTACAACAGAGATCGCCTCTCCTAGCCGGCTCTCAGATGGTCAGCCCATCAGTCGCATTATCAGTAATAGCATTGATGACCCTGATTTCAGTGGTGGTGCTGAGGTGTTGCCGATCTGTCACACCAGCGTCCCTCTGCCCGATGCTGCTCTGCTGATCTCGCCCCTCTCACGCTTGTCAATGCAGCGCAAGAGCAATTTTCCGGATATCGTCACTTCTCAGGCATTTAGCAAGCTCTGTGGTCCCATTGTTGTGACGCAGGAATACCGCCATCTCTGGACATCTCCAGGCTGCATCCAAGATGTGAAGTGGTGGTCGTCCGCCATGCCGCCGCGTGGCATGGTAGTAATGTACGGCGGCATGGAGACTTTGAGCCGTGAAGTTGAGCAGCTCATTTCCGTAATGAAAGGTTGTCGCCCATGCAAAATCGTAGCGTCTTGCAATGACAACCAGACGCATGCATGGCCCATAGCCTCTGCATACCTCGGTCGTACGACTACTGACCAGCTAGACGGCATAACGCAAGTTGCGCGTTACATCTCCAATATGCTAGTCATGGATTGTCTTCTCGATGATGAAGAGTCCTGATCCGCGCTTATCTACATCGTAATACAAATTAAATTGAGTAATATTATGTACGAAGTAACGAAAAACGCGTCAAGTTGTGTTAACTGTGATAAGTCGAGAGGAATGCTGGGGAGAGGCACGCTAAATGATCTTTTTAGGTGCTTTTGCAACCAGATGTTCATATACTTATAGAATTAAACGCAAATTAGGAATTTACTGAACAGGCTCAGTGGGAATCTCTTCACCCTCTTTGTGCTCATCGCGCTTGGGCCAGGTCAACGGGTTGATGGACTGCTGTACCAAGGTCAGGGACGTACGTGTAGCGCCCTCGTCGTTCACGTACTTATTTATGGATGCGTCGGCCTCAACATAGACGAGGCTACCCTTGGTGACGTATTTCTCGATGAATTCAATGAGACGCTCGTCGAACGCGATGATGTTGAACCAAGAGGTCTGGTCTTTGCTTGTCGACACGGCAAGCGGGTACTTCAAGTAGGCATTACCAGCCTTGGACTCGAGACGCTCGGGCACAGCGCCGATACGGCCGACAAGAGTCATGCGAGCCACGTCGAGACGGGCAGCAGTTGTGGAGAAATTACGGGCAGTGGAATTAATGAAACGGCGGGCAAACATTGGACGTGTGGAAAAGGAGACGCGTCTGGAGAATAAAGTGATATACTTGATCAGGTTACGGGTAAAATCCCATTTGGTAATAAATTAAGGCCTGTGCAGCGGCGTAAGTTGGGATCAAAGTCCCCTTCGCGAAGGCTCGTTACTAAATATAGTAGTTAATGTCATGCTAAATATCTTGGCACTTTTTTGCTTCAAAGGAGTGCTAGCTAAACAACAAATTATAGAAGACAACCAAATGTTTAAGATCGCGAACATCTATGTGATCATCCACCTATTTATCTAGATAATCGCTAATTTTTAAAGTAATGTAGACTTTCAGTTTTAGGTTAGATCTCCAGCTGACAGTATGTATGCATCTAAATTACACAGGAGATCTGGGGCAAAGACACGAAGTGGTGAGTGGATGGGTAATAATGAATCTTGTAGAGGTTTGAAAGGATGATGCGTTCTGATATACGGAAGAAGCGATACGGGAGATGATATAAGGGAGGGAGGAGCAGATGTGTCAGAAGGGTAAGTGCCTATACAGTGGTAGGCATTAAGGCAGGGCGCGAAACAACACGCCATAACGAAATAATCCAAGCCTTGAACCTCGAAGGTAAGCAGGCATTTAGAAACCAAGTGCAGTCCACCTCCCATAGCACCACTGCCCACAACCGTTAAACATGAGGGAGACAGCTTCTGATGGTGATCTCGTCGAGGCTGAATTGAGAGTCGGTATGCTCGACGTAGCGCTGGCGAAGCTCATTTCCGCTGACCACCATACAATTGAATTCCCCACTCTGTTGCTTCCCGAGAACGTCGTTGCGGGCTCGATCGTAAAACTGCAGTGCAGTCGAGCAGCTTCTGCAGAGTATGAGGATGCACAGAAGTTTGCGAAAGTACAGCAGGAGATCCTCGACACGTTTGCAACAAACTTGCCGAAGGCTCCTGTGTTGAGAGCACGCAACGTCACACAAACGTCCGTTGTGCTGGAATGGGACCAGATAGATATTGCCAATGCCGATTTGCTGAGTATGGCCCTGTATAAAGGTGACCAGCGTTTGGGCCTGATTCCATCCCCATTACATCGGTCAGTAACCAAGGTATCTAACCTCGAAATTGACCAGCCTTACAATTTCCAGCTCGTGCTGTCGACCTCAGCGGGCGATTTCGAGAGCAACAAACTGCATGTGCAGACGCATAAAATGACAGATCTGTCTGGATTGGTTGTATGTTTGGGCTCTTTGGACGGCTCAAAGCTGTCTAAAGACGACATTGAACAGATCTTGAAATGCCTTGGAGCGAAACCGGCACAAGAAACTGTCAAACTTGAGACCACTCAGTTTGTGTGCACCGTAGAAAGCGGACCGCAATATCAGCGGGCCCTCGAGTTTAATATCCCTGTCGTTCGTCCCGAATGGCTGAAGGCATGTGAATCTGAACGCAGACTCATCAGTGTGCGAAGCTACTACTTGACAGCAGATAATGCATACTCCCAAAGCTCGTCTGTTCAGCCCCAGGAATCTAATTCTCAGAGCACAGAACAACAGACTGAAACATCCTCGAGAAATGCAAGCCCAGAGAGTCATGCTAGCAGCCAGCCAGAACAGCATGAAACACATGACACTGAGGTACAACGCGAAACTTCGGCTCATGAAATTGAAAACGCTTTGGAAACCCAACAAAGTGAGCCTGCCTCAGTGCAGGAGAACTCTGTGGAGGAGACTCGAGATGCTGATGAACCTTATACTTCGGAAGAACACGGGATTAATGAACCCACGGTTCAAGTTCAGGAGCCCTCTATCGTCCCTGATGGGGCTTTGCCTGAGTTTGCCAGAGAGAACTTCCCTCGCAGTGACTCGCAGGGCGATCTCAGTGCAGCCATAGAAGATGTTGCGTCGAGTCATGATTCGAGCTTCCATGGTTCCGTGCAAGTTAGCGACGGTGCATATGAGGATCTCAACGAGACCGAACACGAAGTCGCTGACGACCTGAACCCTTCCAGTAAACATGTCACTCACTCTGCCACGGATTCGGTGAATGAATTGCCGGAATCAGAGCAGCAACGACAGGATCAGGAAGATCGACAAACCAAGCAAGAACAAGAACAGCACCAGCAGGACCAACAGGATCTAGAGAAGAAGCTCATGGTGGATCCCGAGGCACGACTCAACCCGAGCGAAGAACATGAGGTTGTTGTTGAGCAGAGTGGGAACCCAGAACCCCAAAGCGCAGCCGTGGCCTACCAAAGTGAAGACGGAAAAGAAACTCCTGTAGAGTCTGATGAGAAAGAGAAGGAAAGCACAGAGGTTCCCAATGAGAGCAACATTGAACAGCAGGAGCCGGAAACAAAGCAGACCCAGGAAATTGCAGATAAAAAAGATGTTGATGAAAACACCGGCAGCGAGGCCGTTGACGAACCGAAGGATGAAAAATCGAACGCTGATGCAGCAGATGCGGCCGACGCTGAGTCAAATGTCGAAGCAAGCGACTCGGATGACGAAGGAGAAAACCACACAGATGAGCCTGCCTCCAACGAGTCAGCAGAGACAGAAAATCCTGAAACCTCGCAGGCCCAACAGGCGGGATCAAGTTCGACAGGACACAGTTCTTCGAACAAATCCAAAAAGAAGAAGAATAAGAAGGGCAGAAGATAATCTACTCGATAACTTAACTAAGCACGGACTCTTAGAGTCATTAGATTCTTATTAGATTAGCATGATGTGTGTTTTCATATTTACGTTTCTTATCATTAATTCTTTTTCTTCTAGTTTTCACCAAATATCTTCCGTACACGTTTGAGCACTGAATCCTTTTCGGGATCGTATGGGTGATCCTTCGACGGGATTTCGAGAACAGCAGGAAATGCGTTCTGATAAGCATCGACTTGCTGTCTTATGCGCTCAGCAATATGCTGGTTCACCAGAAGAATGGCAATGTCTTTCCGCTTCTCCGTGAAATTCTCAAATGCTTCCGCAATGTCTGCATCCTCGGTATGATTGCCAACAACGAAGAAGTTCCGTGAGTTAGTCTCGGGAATAGTCTCGCCGATCCCGGCTAACAACATGCCAGTGACAGTGTCCTCATCGCCAATAATGGCCAGGAGCGTACGGTTGTTTTGTTTAGACATCAGGGCCAAATTAGCACAAGCAATTTCACAGGGGGGCCCGTCTATCTTTGTAAGTACGTCACTGCAACTTCGTGAGGAGTGTAGGCTGCTGGGTGCGATATCTAATCTAAGAGAGTATGGGCGGCGGGTTACGGTAGTGTCATGATTTTCCTACCCTTCGGTCATTGTCACTATGATCCCCGTCTTCGCCTCGCCATAGCTGGGGTTGTTAAGCGG
Source organism: Starmerella cellae (assembly GCA_030579775.1). NCBI lineage: Eukaryota > Fungi > Ascomycota > Dipodascomycetes > Dipodascales > Trichomonascaceae > Starmerella > Starmerella cellae. The sequence continues at coordinate 33,423 of JAKTRQ010000016.1, forward strand.
TGGTTTAATGGGTTTAACAAATGGTAGTCACAACCTCATCTTAATCGCGCTGGCTAAATATCCACAAGCTTGATCGGGAACGAAGACCTGTAATCTTTCGGGATGTTGAAATTAAGGCCATATCAATTCCGACTGTTTCATTGTGCTTTGCCTTCCTTGGCTGGCCACTCCAAATGGCAGAATATCAAACACCGGAAAGCCCGTCAAGACGCGAGTCGATCAACACAAAACACCAAAATTGCGAATATGATCTACATGGCAGCGAAAGACGGTGGAGGCATAGATCCGGCGTTGAATGTTCGCCTGGCCACAATGATCGAGAACGCCAGTAAAATGAGCATTCCGAAAAAGGTCATTGAAGGTGCAATTGCCCGAGCGGCCAAAGCTGCTGGTAATCCTGCCGAAAATGCTCAAAGCATCAGTTACGAAGGTGTTGGGCCTGGTGGTGTCGCGTTTATTGTTGAAACATTGACGGAAAACAAAAACCGAACAGCACAGCAGGTACGCGCTGCGTTTTTGAAGTATCAGGGTTCTCTGTCGCCTACTCAGTATCTTTTTCAGCGTCGCGGATGGATTGACCTCTCTGGCACTTCAGATTTTGATGAAGTGTTTGAGAACTGTGCGGAATTAGAGGGAATTGAGGACATTGTCGAGGAAGAGGAAGATGATGCGGACAAAGTAATCACGCTATACACTGATCCTTCCAAACTTTCCACTGCAGCGAACGAAGTTAAAAAGATCTATAAGATTCAGGACATGGGTCTTGGCTACTTTCCTGATCCAGATCAGCAAATTCCTGTCATTGATGCTGAATTGGAGTCAAGACTTGTCAAATTACAAAATGAGTTGGATAATCTTGACGATGTGAATAATATTTATCACAATGCCAAATTATAATGTACATAGCTTATTTCTATTTTTTATTCGTTATCTATAACAGTTTTGCCGGAAAGCATTCATTCTATGAATGTAGACGAACAATGTTAGTTCCAACAAAATGCATATAAATAACTCTAACATTCTCATGAAATTCTTTAAAGATATAAATTTACAGGGGAAGCACATAACACCAAGCAAGTAGCATACTCTAGGCAACTGCTAATTTCAGAATAATTTCGCTGTGGACCTAACTCAAGCAAGCTGACTTCACTGGAGAATGTACCAAGGATCATCCTGACGAAATTCTTAGCCTCAAATCAATTGCACTTTATGCCTTTCGCAATGATAAATGATCAAGGTCTTCTTTATCAGAATTTACCGCTCAAAATTTAATTCGCAAGACAAGACTCAGAACGTCGCGTCATCTCGAGCTTGCTCTGCTGTAATTCAATCATATTGCAGATGGTACTCCCAAAAACAGTTTGCCTGTTTTGAATCTACTCTACTTACCTTTTTGATTTCCATCAGGCATACTTTGCTTTTGATTTCCATCAGGCATATTCTGCTGTTGATCTCCATCCGGCATAGTTCGCAATTGATTTCCATCAGGTAGGTTTCGCTGTTGATATCCATCAGGCATATTTTGCTGTTGATACCCATCGGGCAGATTCTGATGTTGATATCCATCAGGCATGTTCTGCTGTTGGTATCCATCGGGCATGTTCTGCTGTTGATTTCCATCGGGCATAGTTTGTTGTTGGTTTTTATCAGACACGGTCCGCTGTGGTAAAGCAAACAAGTCCAACTGCGCGTGCGGTGGCAAAGCATCGCGAATCGATGGCAAGCGAACATTTTGGCCACTATGTGAATCACTGATCATAGGCAGACGGAGATCTGTATTGCTCACGTCGTGATCAAGCTCTAGCCGTCGGTTTTCACAGTTAGATGAAGGCCGCAAATTTGACTGGTCCTCGTTGGAGGACCCTGACGAAGCATTTGTTGGATCATCTCTGACGCGATAAGATACCGAATAGGCTGCTAGTTCATTTTTCTTTGTCAGAGAAGCTGCAGCCGCAACGGTAGCAGCGGCACGAATTGCAGGATTACTTGCATCGGCACCTGCTGGTTGATAGTTGTTGTCACTAACTTGGCGATTCATTGTATGATTTCCGTCCATTATTGGACCCATCATGGTGGGACCACCTACACTATCACTAATCCTGGTGCCTGTATTATGGTGGTTGTTACGGTTATTATAATCATCGTGATTGATCGTGTTGTTGTCGTGCATGTGATGGCTCTGATTGTTGAAATTGTAATTGCCAACATAATTTTTGTCACTGGGATAAGCACCCACACTAGCATAGCTGGTGCTTCGTGGGATGTCCATGTTGCTGCTTCCACTGCTTTGTATGGCGGTTGGAGGGCAACTCGCAATCAACGGCGGTGGTTGGAATTGCTGACGATGATATCCTTGATAACCATCTGCTTGGATTTCCTGAGGTATCTTCTGTCGAAAATCACTGGGCTTTAGTCCAAAAACTGCACTTAAAATTTCGCGCTGGTTAGGTGGTGTTTCTAACATAATTCTATTGATCTGATGCACGACCTTCTGCATCGGGTCGTATGACATCGACAACGCAGGCTCACGCACTGCCACGGTAATGCGATGACCATCGCTATGAGCATCATCGATGACTGCCCTGCGTAATTCTCGCTCCAGACTCTCAAGAAAGAGTCTGTCATGGGGAATTGCATACCAGTAGAAGACTCGTTGCTTCTTTTTCGTACGAATGCAGCCATATTTATGCAAAAACTCTAACATCTCTGATTTTCCTTCCTCAAGACGTGCCCTAACGTTTGTTTTCAGTGAGCGTAGGTCACTGAACACAAGTTCTTCGAATTTAGCCCGGTTTACAACCTCTCGTCCAAAAGCTTCAAAGCGATATACAACGCAGCGTAAGATATCAGCTCCGCTCATCAGAAATTCTTCATTCCAGCGAATACAAGACACAATCTCCGCATTTGGGAGTTCGTGTCTCTTTATCTTTTCCCCTGGAGTAAACGTCTCAGGGGCACACGCCAGGAAAGTTCGCAATTCATTGAGACTTTTGACTTCCGCCTCAAAATTTCCTACCATCAACCTTCGAATATTTCTTTCTAATAAATAAACACCTTTTCTCTCTCTGCCTGTTCTCTAGCTCTCTCTCTCTCTCTCAAATACTAAATGAAAATGGACAAACACAACTCAAACCACCCGAAAACGAAAACAAAAAAATTAAAGTGCTTGTATTGTTATGCTCATGTATTAAGGGATGAAGTTGTGCGTCAAATTTAGCGAGAAAGAATGTGTGTGATCTTGAATTCAAATGCTGGCAATCCAGTACGCGCTTCCGACTGTTTATGCGTTCGATGTACAGGTCAAGGTCCACAAAAATGTAAAATGAATGTGCGCTGATATAGAGATATCGAAAATGAGCTTATCTCAATTTGTTAAAGGAGAGAATTTGGCGAACACCCTCAACTGCTTAATTGTTCGCCTTGATAGACCGGAGTTTTATGGGTCGTGCAGATCCAAATGTTCCGGCGTTCTCAAAAACTTCCAACCAAAGACAGCCAAACACTTGAAAGAAGTTCTGTCTTTAAGTTTGGGGGTGACAGATCTGAATTTATGCATTTGGTGCACCCTCGCAGTCCTTTTACTATACTGCACTACCGAGACCTGGAACCCGCACCCAGCCCCCAGTTGATGTTAGGACCCTAGTCCACTCCCTACATGCAAGCACCATTCTCTTTCTTGTTTCTCAGGGCTGCAGGTTCTAACGCCAAGGCACAAAATGCGCGATCCACCTCCCGCGACACTCCGTGTTTTTTTTTTCAGGAAAAGGGGCTACTGCGCGCGGCCAAACCCGTAGCACAATGAAACAATGCAGGTCCGAAAACATTACACATCTGCAATTTTAGGCAGTAGATAATAATTTATTATTAAAATCGCTTGGGAGCCCAATCTCAGCTAACGGAAGCCTAACGGCACACCGCTGGCCTTCGTGCGGTATGTAGGTACGAAGACAGTCACACGACAGTCTTTACAGAGATACATTTGAGTAACTTGACTATCCCCACTACTTTCCATATATAGAGTGTTGATAGGCTTTATTTCCGTTGGTTTGCATACTGATCAGGCAATGTCGCAGGCAGGCTCGTAATGGAAATTTAAATATTGCGAGTCTAAAACACAGTCAATTTGAAAACATAATTATTTAAAAGTAATTGACACTCGACCATTTCTAAAAGAGATATAATACGTTAGGAACCCTCCGTTGAATTAGAAAATTTTTAGGCCGATCTGCTTGCCCTAGCCTAAGTTTAAAGATTAGGTATACTTGCATATTCGCATAAGCGTGGTAGACGCCATTCATGTGCTGAATAAATAGGGGGAGATACATGCTACGCACAAACCATACCCAACTTTTAAATATATGAAATAAGTAGGTCGTCCCCCATTAACCCGCTTCATAGTGAGGCATTTAGGAAGACGCATGGAACTCTATGTTTTTTCTCGCTTTTACCGAAGATTTTAAGTGCCCCTGGTAGATGTCAGTTTTAACCATATCAGAGATCATGGTAACCCTTGCCTACATGCACAACAACTAAACGTATCCGAAGGTAAAAACATGACATCTTGACTGCATATTATCGCAGAATGGAAGTCTTAAAGGGTAAAACAACCACGGAAGAGTTGTGCGAATTGATAACGAAGCGCTTCGTTGTATTATAAAAACAAATTAGACTGTGGAAATAAGTTTCGCTAAATAGAGAGGCACTTCATAGAAATTAGCACACTTAGTGATTCAACCCGCACTTGTACCGAGCCCCTTCCCATAACCAACGGTTCTCTTGCTGGACAGCTTGACAGAGCTGATAGGTTGACTAAGAACCGTACCTTGCTTAAAAGATGAGATCGTTCGCCTAAATATTTTTAGTCAAAGTATATGAGATTCAATCTTTTCGTATTTTCTCTTGTTATATAATTTACAAACTTCGGTTTATTGCGGGGCGGGTGCCGGGAGGCCGAGGCACTCCAGATTACTTGCCCATCAAGTCATATTACATTTGGCTAATTGCACCTTCGTTTCCTACACGCACATCACAAGCGGCACGTTAACCCTATTCCACCATGCAATAACACCCAACACTGAAGTAGCGGCCCAAATCTTGCTTGAGACCCGTGGAGACGGGATGGGATTATTATAAATGATTTTCTTAATAGTGTGCTGATTTTTTCGTGGACATAAAGGAGGTTGGGCAGGCTTAGCGTGATTAGTAATTAAGGGAACCTCTTGCACACGTTCCTAGCAGGTGCTCTCTTTCCATTACCCACACACATGACTGACTTTACCGCTCTTATCACTTGTATGCGATATCGATTCCGTTGCACGGTCGTGCAGTATTTACCCATTAGAACATGAGCTTTAAATTTCAACAAATTGTTTTGGATACCTTCGTTAATAACCCTGCATAGTCGAAGTTGTCTCATGAGTTTTCCTATTTTGATAAAATTTATGTATATAGCAGCAGCGTGCATGGATGTTGCAGTCGGAGGAACATGGCTCGCTGCACAAAGTCAGCACGCATAGTTACCCTTGCCTGTTTAGGGGAGTGTACTGAACTATATCAGCTTTCGACATAAACCGTGAATAACACCCTTGCCCATACTCGCCGACTCGGATATAGGTGACAGCTCCGTGATAGAAGGACGTGCTAATTACTACGCCTAAGTCAGCACACACGGCCGAATCGGAAGCGAATAGACAAGATCCGGTAAGGTACGACAAGGCTCGATAAGGGTCAATCGAGATCGAGAAAAACAAATCGGGAAGCTTTATTAATCAGCAGCTGCGTTGTAAGAGCTTCGGCTAATTCCACTGTTCGTTATAAAAAGATGCCATGTTATCTATGTGTATATGCATGTACATACGCTACATGTACGAAGATAGTAGTCGGGATGATGTGTTTCTTGCCCTTTTCTAACCTTGTCATGTCATCACATTGTTTAAATCGCTAGTAACTATCTCCGTTACTGCCGTGACTCCCACATACTGCTAATGTTGGAACACCCTCACTTGCTGGCTGACATCACTACAAACGCCATCTGTATCAAATCAGCTCAGTAGGGCATTAATCGGTCAGGAGGACGAGGCTAATCAAGTAGACGTCAGTCTTTAAAATCAAATTCCGTGAATGAAGCCAGTCGTTGGCCCACTGGGAGCATGGTTCTGCACGCTACTCTCGGTCTTTGCTGTCGTGATCCTCTCGTTTATTGCTCTCATGTTCCACAAAGGTCACGAAGAATTTGTAGGAAGCGTGACTGATCCAGAGGACGGGAAAGCAGTAGCCCGAACAATTATGTGGGCTGTGCTCATATATGCAATTTTCCTGCTTTTCTGTGGTTCACAGGTCCTGCTGCATAAACGACAATCTCATATTGCCTTGCAATAAAGATAAAAACGCTCTTCGATCAGAGGAGATGAAAACTTCTAACTCATATGTAGATTATTTATTTGCCCGAAAATGAAAGATGCACGAAGTTGTGGTATATCTCTCATACACTGCTAAGTATTTGCCGAGACGCAGATCAAAATAGGGCTGATGAACTAATGACGATAAGGCTTTTTGGATGATCTTGTCCGCTATCCGCCGCAATTTATTTCAGAAAATCAACAAGCCTCATCTGATATTTACGAAGTAGGATCTCACTTCCTGAGCATGTTGTCTCAGCATTGGGGAAAGCAACGATGCCAGCGACGATTCGCCCAAGTGCTGAATTATAGGCCAAGTATAAGAAAACACCATCAAGTCTAACAATCTTGGCTCGCCTGAAAGTGGCGCTTCAATGACATCTTCGAGTGCGTGTAAAGCCATTGCTGCACGATGCAAATTTTCTGGAATGCAATAATAATCGTCACCCGTAGCTTGTCTAGCTGTAAAATGACGATCGTCCAGATGCTCAGCCAACTGCTTTGCAACCAGTCGATTAAACGGCCATGGCATATCATGTTTTAGACTTTCTGCGTATATTCTTGATCTTACTTCGGCATAGGCAGGACTCATTATTGTTTCATGCCATGCATCAGCAATCCATGTATCAATCATTGAACGGAATATTTTAGTCTTTGACTCCATTGCCTGCTCATCTTGTAGCATTCTCGAAGCCTCGTCAATAGACAGTATAACTCGGTCACGAGTGCCAGTCTTTTCTTCCGTCTTCGCTGGCCAATACAGAGGCAATGTCTGATTCGATGTAGCATACGGAGAAATAACAGCTACTTTAGGTGATTGGTTGCGCAACAACAAGTACCCGTACATTTCGAGGCACCTCGGATCCATAGGAAATCCTTCATCATCTAGACTGTACACACCCAAAATGGATTCGCTTACCTCAGATTGAGCCTCTTCGTTATCTATCGCAGGAAGTTCCTTGAGAGGAAATGTATCGAATATTATGCGAACGGGTTCTGGGACTTTCATTTTACGCTGAACAATAATAGCCAAGGCTCAGTTTGTGGAGGAGGGTCCTTAGACTAAGAGATGTAGAGATTTGACTTTGATGCACCTAACTACCGTTATCATGTGATGGGATGATGTATGTATGTCCGTTATGGTGTACATATCAAGCGCATCTCAAATGCACGGCTGTAGAGGGAGCATGAACGGCTTTTAACCCAAGTCGATCATGCCTCTACGATGATTCTTGAAATGAAAAATTGGGCTTGTCACATTTCACTGATATTGAAATCAATTTGCAGTTGACTTTTAATCAATTTCTCTACCGCACTACAGCGCGCATTGTATCGGAAAGTACATCACTACTATTATGAAGTTTTGTCAACCTGGAACGGGAAAGTCCATTTCCGCTGGATGATTGAAATCATGATTCGATCTATTGATAGTGCAGACAGCTGCTTATGCGAGAGTTTACGGATATCTCCTTGTTCCACCAGATGAGAAAATGACTCAAGGTGGGCAGAGACATGCTCGGCGTATGCATGAAAGCAACCCTTCAGTGTGACATTAACCTATAAGATAACATCAGGTCTCTAGTGTCACGTCCGACCATTGCAACTAGAAAGCGGCACGATGTCGATACTTACCGCGAACAGATTAAATACGCTGAAAACGTGGCCGCATCTTTCCAGTAATTGGCACTTTCTGTCAGCGGCTGTTTTAGCTACTCTGAACAAGACCCAAGACATTCCCCTTATCTACAAGTATGCTATTCAACACACGCCCAGCGATAGCCACGCCCAGCTGACTGCTCAATTTCGAGAGAGTTTGCTGAAGTCTGCAGCATTGATTGGTTTGCCTCGGGTTATCAATGGACTCACAGCCTTGAAGCAGGAGACCCCCGATCATCTCAGAGCGAAGACCTTGGTAAGAGATGCGAACAAAGTGGACTACTCCGAAGACGGACGTGCACTCTTTGCATTGGTTTACGGAAAAATCACTGGACGTGTTCACGGAAATCTGAACGCAGCCTACCCTGATCTGGACTGGTTCATCCAGAACTTCGAGTACGGCCCATTATTGGCGAACACGAAGATTCTGAGCGCCAAGGAAACCTCCTTAGTGATTATCTCTGCATTGGTCCCCCAGGATGTGAACCCTCAGTTGAAGGGGCATTTGAAGGGAGCCATCAACACGGGCTCCACAGTTGACGAAGTCAATGCGGTGCGTGCATTGGCTATGGAATTGGCCAGCTGGTACGGCCACCAGTTCCCGAATTTGGTGAGCAAACTTTAGAAAATAGATTTTGTAGAATTGTAGATTAATGTGTGTACACAATTTGGCTGCCTGATCAGGCCGTATTTATTAGTATCCTCTATGTGTAGGTACAGCCTGGCCTCAATCTGTTCTCATGTATAAACTGCAGAACCGAGAATCAGTTTAACTGTGAGAGTGCAAAAAACCACTAAAGCAATGTTCTGCTGAAGCGTTCGCGTTCGTGTGTGTATTCATAAATTAACTAGAATTAACTATTTAGAGCTGAGCGTGCTGGGAGCGCTGAGCGTGCTGAGCCTGAGCTTGGGCGTGAGCCTGGGCCTGGGCCTCAGCCTGGGCAGCCTTGGCAGCGGCGTGGTCGTGAGCAGCAGGCTCACCAACCTCGCGCTCGGGCTTGGGCTCGTGGATGGTGATCTGGTCGGGCAAAGTGGTCTTGGGCTGGCCCAACTTGCCGTTCGAAGCAGGGTCACGCATGATCTTGACCTTGATACCGAGCACACCCTGACGGAGCATGACGTGACGGGTGGCAGTGTCGATGAAGTCACGGGAAGGCTGACCACTGTGGATCATGAAACCGTCCTGGAACTTCATGGCCTTGGCACGGGCAGCACGCAGCTTACCGGAGACAACAACCTCAACACCCTTGGCTCCAGACTCCATGACGAAGCGGACAACACCGTAGGCGGCACGGCGGATGGCAAGACCGTTCAAGAGCTTGTAACGGAGGGACTCGCACTGAGCAACGGCAGACATACCACGCTCCTGAACACGGTCCGCAAGCAAGCGGATGAATCCAGGGGGGCGGCGGAAACGCTTCTCCAACATGGAGGTGAGCTCACGGAGACGACGGCCGTTCTCACCGAGCACAGCCTGGACGTGGGCGGCACGGATGACAATGTCGACCTTGGGGCCAACGGGACGGATCTCGACACCGGAGTATCCCTCCTCAGCGAGCTCACGCTGGAAAAACTCGTTGATCTCGGCGTTGAAAACACCGTCGGCGACGTGCTTGCGCTTCAAGGAAATCTTCTTGTTGTAGGGGGCAGACATGGTTGTTGTGTGAGAACAGATTTCGACTGTGAAAAAGAGTTTGGAATTTCCGCGACGACCACACACAACCCTGCCTGAGGCCTTACCCTGAGGTGTTGCTAATGGCAGAGGAATCACCACTATGATCGATATTCGAAATGTTCGTGGACCTAGGGTCTGCTGGGAAGATTTGTGTGGCCAGTAAGCAAACGGAAACTGAGTAAGTATATCGCATGGGTATGTGTGACACGTTCTTACTAATTACCACACGCCCTATCCTGATGGTCGTCGCTCCCTGTACCAAAGTTTCTCCCCTGCCTATCGATATCTGTATATACCGTTAAATAAAGTGCACGTTCGTGTGAAGCAGACAGCACACGGAAAGTTGACTTCTGGGAACCTGTCTTGCTCGTGACCGCCACAATTCATGAAGCTTTACAATCTTACCATACGTAAATCCGATATTGTTTGTGGTGCTGCATGTAATCTACAACTCGATGAATTAGTGCCATGTTTGATAGTATCGCGTGGAACCTGGTTTGAGGTCTTGCGTATAACTAGTGAAAATAGACTAGAGCTTGTATGGAGACGCAACTTATTTCAGAATATACGACATTTGAGTATCGCGAAGTCAAATGACAGCCAATTGTTGGTCTTATGCTTTGATCGGGAATTGGCCTTCATGGAATGGGATGGTACCCAGTTCATTTCGAAGTCCAAACGGAGCTTTGATAACCTGATCTTTCGAACAATTCCGGAGTATGTCACTACAGATGATAAGGGAATGGTTGCATGCGTAGGCATTGAGTCGACGCGAAAGGTCATGATACCGCCATATGAGTCTTTCGTTGATGCTTCAATTCCGAACATGTTCACATATGATATTTGTGCTCTGAATAGGGAATTAGATAATTCTGCGTTCGCGTGTTTGGAAAGATTGAGGCTACAGAACAGCAAGCAATTGACAGTGTATGAGTTCAACCGAGGCCTTAACCATGTTTTAAAGCTTTGGAGTGTTCAGGTTCCTGATGACGCTAATATAGTCCTTGATTTCGGTCCAGAATGTCTGTTAGTAGTGACGGATCATACAGCACTTGTTGTGAAAAACGGTGAAATTTCAGAAACGGCATCGATTGGGGAAAGCTTGATCATTTCCGCGACGAAGATGTCGAATATGTGGGCCATCCTACAAATTGATGATGGTACCTTGATGAGTGTCAAAGCCACAAATTCTAGCATCGATTTGAAGGTGTCCAAAGTTACTCTTATTGATGAGGATGAGGACGACGACTCTGTGAAAGACTTGTCTATATACTCTAAGATGGTCACTTTTAAGTCCGGGTTCTTGTTCGGTATATCCGAATACGGTCCTCATCAGCTTCTGCAAATAACTGAGCTTGAGCCGTTATCATTGACATTAGCATCTTCCATTGGCTGCTTATCGCCAATCACTTCATCAGCTCTAGTAAAGAGTCAACTCAGAATAGCGAGTCGCCGATGTGCAACTTCGAAATGCATATCATTATTGCTTGGAAAGGGCACGGAGACGCTTGCATCAACACCTCTACCTTTTCAGCCTACAAGAGTTTTCACAGCCAAACGTAACTCAGGTGATAAATACGATGGATTGATCATTCTATCCACACCGTCAGCTACAACCATATTGGCTGTCGATGAGGAGGGAGGCGTGAATGAAGTAGATCAAGCACTTACGGGAATTTCTGGAACCGTGGGAACACTTGCTTTTGCAACAATGAAAACGGGTTCCATTCAAGTTCATTCTGAGGGGCTTCGCTTTATTAAGAACGCTTCCAAAATTCAAGAGTGGAGCGCTGGCGGAGCTCAAGTCTTGGCTGTTGCTCATACTTCTACGCAGATCGTCTTGTCTCTTAGTAACAGACAAGTCGTATACTTTGAACTTTCCCTGGAAGGAAATTCTCTTTTAGAATCTCAACACAGACTGACATTACCTGATGCTTCACCTGCAGTTTGTTTCAGCGCTTCCGACGATTTGAAAAGCTTGGGCCTCTATGTTGCATTGAGAGATGATACGATTCGAATGTACGAAGTTCCGAATTTTAAGCAAAAAAAGCTTATCGCTCTCCCTTATATGTGTACTTCTATTGTGGATATTGATCCTAATGATAGCATCTTGTATGTTGGTCACATCAACGGAGCTTTAACAGAGTACAAGAATGGCGAACTATATACCAGAGCGTTGGGTTCGTCCCCCGTTAAATTGTTCGCGGTTTCTAAGACGTCCCTTGTGGCGATTTCCACGCATTCTTGGTTTATTTCCGAAGGCAATGTGCATTTGATGTCGGGTGCTGGTAAGCCCGAGATGGTACAACCTTTCAGCACCGAAGACTTGAGTGGAATGGTGGCCATTGAGTCTTCCTCACTGGAAATTTTAGAAGTCACTGCAAATGAAACAGGTCAAATCGAAAGTTCTAATGAGTTGGGTGAAGTTGACTCCACTGTTATTACGTTCTTATGCGATGGTAAATTTGCTGTTTCAAAAAATGGAGTTTACTTAATTGGAGGCGATCAAGTATTTACAACGAATTCACCTATTATTGCTGCTACAGTTGTGACATTTTCCGATGATCACACGGAATATATAGTATTGGGAACGGAAACTAATTTGGTTCTTCTTGAGTTTAAGTCCATGGGTTTTCACGAAATGCATACAACGCCAGTCAGTCCAAAATGCACTACATTGAAGGCATGCAAAGGAAGGCTCTTAGCATTTTCCAAGAATAGCATTATTGCCTACGGTCTTGGCAAAAAGCATCTACTGAAGCAATTTGGTATTGAGCTTTCAGGTACTCATGTAATCAGAGCGGTAGAATGCTCGAGCGAATACATCTTTGTTGGTGATTCTCGCAGATCAGTGACTGTTTTCAGGTTAGATGAATCAACATCAACCTTCCAGCAAGTTTGTGATGATCCTGTATGGCGCAGCATTACGACAATGGCATTACTGGACCAGTGCACAGTCTGCACAGGTGATCAATTTGGCAACATTTCTGTTCTTCGGGTACCAGATCAGGCAGGTCAAAAGCACCTGGAGCTAGTTGCTTTTGCAAACGTACAAGATGCTATAGTCTCGATTCACAAAGGCTCATTAACACCTCTCTCAGGAGGATTTGAAGCACTCATCTATCTTGGCGTTTCTGGAACAATCGGACTTATGATTCCACTAATTAGTACGACCGAAATAGAAAGCTTATCACAGCTAGAGACACTTGTGAGACAGGCTCGCAACATATCTCATATGACGAGCCAAAATCCTTCTAAAAATGTGATCAGCGGAAATGTGTGCAGTACTTTTGGTGCGCTTGATTCTGACTCGCAAATCGAGATTGCGGAATCTCTAGAAATGACCCCTCAGAAAGTACGAAGCCAGCTGGCAACGGTTCGCCATCGCGTTGCATTATGAATTGATGAATTAATGATTGATGATGATAAATAAATAAGTATTCTAAATAATGAAAAAAATGATTACGCATTCCGGACCATGTCATAGAATTGCTGATCGCTCATGAGGCTGTCAGTACGTTCTTCGTCTCCGCCAATCCATTTGCCGAATTTGCGCATGAATCTTTCATCAGCATGTCGCCATTCGGAGGCCAACCTTGGGCTAATATCAAAGACTTCTGAACCAGAAAATTCACTGCGAACTACGCTCGTCCTTCCTATGTTCGAATAAGAACTACTTGAACTCATTGCACTTTCATTTGTGACCTTCCTAAGATGCCGTGGTGTATCCTTATTATGTGACATAGTCCTATTCGGCGTTTGAGGAGCCGATACAGAACCTAGTCCTGTGAATGGCAATTGTGGTTCATCGTCGATTCCCGCGAATGGATCATCATAGTCATCTTCATTGGCATATACCCATGATAATGTGCGCTTATCAAACAACATGCCATTTGACTGGGTCTCCGGTGTGCTCACACTCTGTTTCGTGATAAGTTTAGGTTTAGCAGTTTCTACAGCTAGATCGAACTTGGACTCTTCGATCTCATTTCCTTCCCACATTCCAGTGGCTGGGTTGAGGACCATGCCATTGTAGCTCTGTTTCGTCAATTGCTGCGCTGGATAGTGTATAAGATTCGGCTTCTTCGATTTGTGTCTACGTGTTGATGGTGCTTTGGTGGGTTTCAAATTAGGATCCTTATAGGAGGTCAGCGGACGCTGCTGAATGAGTGGGGGCTGTGTGGGTGTTTGTGCAAACATCTGAGATTGGGCGTGATGGGGTTTGAATCTGGGATCGAGATCGTTTGATCGTGAGCCCAAGTCTAGCATTGAGACGGCTCCTCGAAGTTTCTGAGGAGATTCTGATCTCTGATTTGGCATCTGTGCTATAGAGCGCATTCCTCTTAGCATTTTAGAAGGATGAGAAAATGACGGTGAAGGCTGCGAGAGCTGTTGCTGCTGCTGTGGCTGTAAAAGCTGTGGCTGATGTTGCTGATGTTGCTGATTATGGAACACAAACTTTATATTTTTGTTCACAGTGCCGCTTTTCACTTTGGCTGGCAAGTTGTCTAAATTCAGATCGGCTAAATCCTCCTCAATTAATGGGCGTCTAGATTGTCGCATCTTCACGGTCTTTCCGTAGTTTGCAGACAATTGTGCTTGCTCAAGTGCAGCTTCAAGTTTCGCACGTTCTTGTCGGTCTTTGAGCCGGCGTTTCAGATCGATCTCAACTTCATCCATTTCAAAATCACTGTCATTCCAATCGGCATTATGATCCCAAGATGTCGCATTACTCGATGCAGACATGCTGCTGCTAAGGGAAGATGCTCTATCTGGTGAATTAGCAGTACTAGAATCCGAGAGATCAATCCGATCTGCATATGCAGATCCCTGAGGCTTCACCACGTTAGTTCCATTTTGAATAATGGACTTTTTCCGAGAGTTGGCCGCACGTTCGAATTCAGCGGCAAAATCCAAATCGTCATCGTCATCGTCATCCAGTAATTGCATGGGCTTTGAATCAATTAGTAGTGGCTCACACGTCATGCGCCGCTTTGTGACAGTGACATCACCGTCGATATCATCATCTAACGGAATATCAGCCTTCCAAGCCGATAGAGGTTTCGAACTCAATGTTCGAGGACGAGCTTTCAATGTCGAGAAATCCTCGTCCCAATTTTCCATTTTATATTCCAAAGCTGAAACGTATTTTAGGATTGTTATTGTTATGGTTCCTGGGCTTGGGATACTTATCTAGATCGCTCCACCATGAGATGTCAACAGATGTGATAGGTAATCAACGATCACAGAAGTAAGAGAGTCGTCAATGACCCTTCCCGATACAATGCTCCGAGACTGACTATGAGACCGTGCGTTTTAACAAATGAAAATATATCTAATATAATTTCTAGTTTGAATTAAAATTAATAAATAAAAAAACTGAGATCACGCAAATAAATAGAAGAAACATAAGATTATTTTTCCATTGGCAATGATGTCTGTGGGTTCATATTATTGTTCTCAAAGTCTACGAAATAGATAAAAATTAGATCAGTGCTAGTTTTTGCGAAGAGCAGCCAGTCGTGCCGGGTTGATTCCGCTTTTAGCAGCTTCCTCAGGATCGATGTTTCGCACCTCTTTCGGTGATGCGAAACTTTTATGTTGTGATCGTGCTGTAGATGCTGGCTGTGTCTTTTGCTTTTCCTTCAATTCTTCTTGGAAATCCTTGTTCTTTTTGCTGATCTTCTCACGTCTCTTGCTTGAGTTGCCGCCTCCGCCCGCGGAGAACTCGACATTGATTTTCCGTTTTCGGAGAATAGTGTGGTGAAACTGCAGTGCATGATGCAATTGAGCTGCCGCATCATCACCTATGAATTCCAAAAAGCAGATTCCATTTTGACGAAGGCGCATAGATGCAATTTTGCAGTTCTTGAAATGATCTTTGATCTCTTCCTCCTTGATGTCATATGGTAAATTACCCACAAACAGAATATATCGCTTCGGTGCTGGGGCTTTCACGGGTTTCTGAGACTCAATGGCATCGTGCTTCTCTTTGGCCTCCTTTTTCTTATCTTGTCGAGCATCTGCTCCTTTCTTGAACAGGGCTTTACGCAGTTCCTTTCTGCTAGCCTTCGGCATTTGTATACAGTATATACAGATCTATGGTCAGTGGAAAATTATATTGTTCTGGGTGAGGTTACCATGGCCATATGGAGTAGTGTGCATTTACCACCTTGTTTGCAGCTGTTATCGAATCCCCGGAAAATGTAGGGGGTCACGTCATAATGCCAAGAAGATCACAGTCTCCCAACTCCCCTCGGACGCGTGATTTATTGCTGCTATCTAGGCTAGACGCGCTGGTTATTAAGCTGAAGGATGGTTTCGATCGAATGACGTTAGTAAACGACACGTCCAGACATCTCCATACAAGCCGAACAGAAGCAGACCTCCGACAGGCGCATCTGCACAGTATTTTTTCACGATTTTAAACTCGTGATCAGTCTTCGTTGCAAAGCTGTGGTAAAATAAACATAGAACAACTTAGTTGTTTTTATCAATTACGTGTTCAGGTTTGAAGGTGTGCACGACGCACCTCCTATAAACTAGATCAAACCTGTGTACCAAGAGGCAGATTTTCTCTTAGACCAAGAAAACCTGTTACTGAGCATACCTAGTCATCCAAAAACCAGTCACAAAGAATAGGTGCACAAATTGACAGATGTCCGGTGTGCCTGCTAATAGTGGAGCTAATCTGCAGCCTGGCGCAAAGTCTGCAGCAGCAAACTCGGCATATCTCCTCAATGACCCAAAATTACGTGAGATCCTTCTATCAGATGTTGGTGTAGATGCTCTACTAGCAAGGCTGAAGCAAAGCATTTATACGGCCAAGGAGATTGCCACCTACATAAAAAAGATGGCTGCTATTGAAGTCGAGCATAGTTCCCATTTGAAGAAAGCTTCCCGAAGCATGTCTGATTTATTCAAGCGCCCTGAAGTCAAGAAGGGAACGTGTCAGACACAGATCATTAACATTATGAAGTCCACAGATAGATATGGTGATGCTGGCGTTACTTTCATCGACACAATGCATAAGATTCATGATGAGTTGCTTGATGTTGTACGAACTATGGAGCGACAACGTAAACTCGTAAAAGAGACTGCATTGCGACATGAGAAAAACTTGCTAGACATGGAACGAGAAGTCGAAAAGGCTAAGGCCAAATATGACGCAGCCTGTGAGGACTTAGAGAAAGCCCGCACTAGCGACCCAAGTAAATCAAAGCTGGGCTTTAAAAACAAAAGTGAGGAGGAGTTGCATCGCAGAATGACTATATCCGAGTCGGATTATCAGCAGAAGGTTGACCAGTGCCAAAAGACACGTCAAGAGTTGGTGAACAAACTGCGTGTAGAGTCTGTTCGAAAATTGCAGGGACTCGTTTTAGAGATCGACAATGCGACTTCGCTGCAACTCATTCGATTCTCTAACCTCTTTGAGACGCTTCAGCTGAACCGGGGTTTTGTAATTGCCCCGATCAAGCCTCAAAACTCACCCACAGCCAACCTTTCAATCAAGGACATGGCGGCTAAAATCGATAGCGAGCTGGACTTCTATAATTTTGTTTGCGGTATACCAAAGACAAAAACAGTTCTCAATCGTGCCCCTGCGGTATTCAAGAAACACCCAACTCTGGGTGGCACCAAGGGGAGTGGTCCCGGCACCGGTGGCACTGGTGGTATTCATCACACATCTAATAACTACAGTGGCCCCGGAATGGGTGCTGCCCGTGGATATGGCAATGATCCAAGGAAGACGCATCGCACACGCGCAAGCGGTGACTTCACTGCAAACAGCGACCGTAAAATAAGCTCGTCATCGCAGGCTTCTGCGGTTCCATCACCATCAGTGGTCATTGGTAGCGGTACCGCGAAGACAGGACCTGTGTTAGGAAAAACTCCTGGACTGCACGTTGCTAGTTCTCCCGCATCACCCCCGGTTGGCCCACCAGCACATCATCAAGCCGATATCACTGGCACAGCACAGAATGTGCCACTAGCCTCTGCTCAGCCGGTTATGAGCAACACTGCTGGACAGCAAAGCAACACTAGTGTTGCAGCTCCTAGCACGGAATCCAGTGCCTTCAATGTAGCTGAGCCAGTTAGCAGTGCATCTTCTCTACCTTCGAAGGCTATTTATGATCCTTCAAAACACGGATTGGCTGTATATGGCACGCCGTTAGAGGATATCCTAGAATACGAAGAAGGAACTGTGCCTCGAGTGGTTTATCAGTGTGTCCAAGCCATTGATAACTTTGGATTGGAAGTTGAAGGCATCTACCGCACAAATGGCAATAAAGACCAAGTAGCTGAAATTCGAAATGAATTCGACATTGATGCGGCCGCTGTGGATCTTCTTCGACCCAAGGATGGCGTTAATGACATTCACAGTGTGGCATCTGCCTTGAAGCAGTATTTCCAGTCACTGCCTGATCCGCTTCTTACGTCCGAGTTCCACCAAGAATTTTTACAGGCGGCAACCATACAAGACGACGTGCGTCGCCGTGACTCTGTCCATGCTATAATCAATAATCTTCCAGATCCCAATTACACGACTCTGCGATACCTGATCTTCCACCTTTATCGCGTACAAGAGCGATCAGACATCAACAAGATGGATGTTACCAATCTCGGTATAATATGGGGTCCTGTTTTAATGAAAGCAGACCACCAAAATGTTGGAGAAATGGCAGTGGAGAGTCGTGTTCTGCAGACTATTCTTATCAACGCCTACGCGATTTTCGAAGCAGAATAGTAGTGCCAAGCTAGACAATCGTGTTATAACATGTTGTACAATTTTGAACAAGAGTAAGTTTGTTATCTACGAGGAAATATATGATGCATAGTTCCATTGTAATTTGTAAACTATCAACATAATAAATTTTTTATTTTGATTTCGTCTACCGTGTTATATAACAACTTAAAACCCGGTCCGTTACATAGTTGAGCATCACTAGCTTAGCGATATAATTGAAGCAGTGATTTGACTTATTATGCGAACACTTTTTGTCTTTCCACGCTCTCTAATCTCATTAAATCCACTCGTTCACTTGAGCTGAAATATTTTTTCGCAGTTTCACTAGACCACCGGCCTTTACCAGGGCTATTACTAATACAGATAGGGCTTAGAATCATGACTCATCACGTGTGATTTCTTCAACCCACTCTTTCACTGGTTTCCTCTCCTCCCAGCCGTTTCACCCTAACGATTGATATCAGGTAAATTCGCTGTTTCAAATCAGACAACAAAACAAAATGGCTGACGCTCAGATCCCCCGCAAGCGGAAGTCGTTGAAGAAGTTCAGCTACCGTGGCGTCGACACCGAGCAGCTGCTCCCGATGACCATTGAGGAGTTCAAGCCTTTGCTCCACGCCCGTGGTCGCAGAAAGTTCAGCTCTGAGCTCCCCGAGACCCACAAGAAGTTCTTGGCTAAGCTCCAGAAGAGAAAGGCTGAGGCTAAGGGTGAGAAGCCCGCTGTTGTCAAGACCCACCTCCGTAACGTCATGGTTGTCCCCGAGATGCTCGGCTCCGTCGTTGCTGTCCACAACGGTAAGGTCTTCAACGTTGTTGACATCCGTCCTGAGATGCTCGGCCACTACCTCGGTGAGTTCTCTATCACCTACAAGCCTGTCGCTCGTAAGAACGCCAGCGGTAACGCCCCTCTTGCTCGCATGGTGTCCCTTAAATAATTTAACTTAAATACTTATCTGCACGAAAGAATCAACTAATTGATAAATCCTGATGAGATTGCGTCATGAAAAGGCTACAAGATTACCATGAGAGTGTTCACCAGAGTTAATATTTTCAAGAGACCTTATTCATTATTGATAGATTTCTGGTTATATCATAATATAGTAGGTGATGCACAAGATATATGAGTACATCATTTTGCTTTCTGTGAAAGTTCTCGATGATAGTAATGTAGGCAAATTTTGAGTCCAGCGAATTTAATGAGGTTAGCGTTTCACCATCTGTAACTTTTGCTTGATTTGAGCTTTACGTTGCTCAAGCAACCAATGCTCAATTAGTTCAGGCGTCGCAGGCTCTACTCGTGGAGGTGGCAAATTGCTTGGCGGTACATTGCAGTTATTCGGCATCCGGTCTTCATCCGGTCTGGCTGAATTGGTATTCATCACCACTTGGAGCACGGTATAGATGCTTGCGCCTACGCGTTAAAATTGCCTCACGCGTTCTGAAACCAATGCTGCAGCTGCTAATAACTAGAACGTGAACAACAAGTGTAATCCTCGAGCTAACAAGTACGTAACCATACATCACTTAACCAATAATCGCATGATAGCCTATTCGTTTAGGCAATGATGTGGGCCTATGGTCTAGGGGTATGACGTAACTTTCGCATCTACGATTCAAGTTAAGGTCGCGGGTTCGATTCCCGCTGGGTCCAATTTTTTATATTTTTTTCCTACCGAGTATCAATAATTAATTAAGATTATGTGGTCTCTATGAATGCTGATTCTATGAATTGATTCAATACTCTAGATAGATTGATAACAGACTGAGTCCTGCTCAGTTTAAGTAGGAATAATTTAGACGTTAGTCGTTGAGAAGATTCGCCCCGCATGATGGGCAACGCATTGCCCATGTACTGCTAGACCTCAGACGCGTGAGGTCGATTTTAGAAGGGACATAAGAGCATTCAGGCGATTCACATCGAATACGAGACTTTCTGTATCGTAGCCCACAAGAATTACAGAGCTGTCCCAGTCGTGGGTCCCATGAGGGGCGCCAGCACGGCGTGTGCTTCGAGCCACACGAGACACAGGCACGTCGAATACTGGGCGTGTATTCTCTCATTTCTGCAGGAGATTTGACTTTCTTCAATTGAGGCCCAATATTCTCATGAATCGTCTCAGAAGTTGACGCGTGCTTTTCAAAGGATGCCTGTTCGTCGAGGTATGCTGAGACATTTCTGCTTTGAGTCCAGCTCGGCAGAACGTTTTCACAATATTCCCTCTCACTGAAGTATTTTGTTTCGATTTCATTAATTTGGAATTTGACTGTAGCAAGATCCGGACTTTGCGGAGGACTTAAGAGAGAGCTATCCGGATCTGTCATACTACCAGAGCTGCAGATGCGAAAACCGCTTGTTTGCAAGCCGTCATTTCTGCGAGAAAGGTACTCAAATTGAGCATCTTTGAATTCTGAAGGACCAAAATCAACAGTGAGACGATGTGTTGCAGCGACGGAATTTAGTTGTACTTGTTGCTTGTTCCCCTGCTGCTTCGAGAAACCAGCGGAACGTGGACTCATTGGTCTGAAACCGCGAATCTTTAACGGCCGCAATTTGGGTTTCATGGGACGCGCTGAAATGGCGTCGAGATTTAAAATAATGTCGTCATGAGAGTCATAGCCGGAGTGCGAATTGAACGTGTTGCAATCGCTAGATCTTGTAGACGACTCCGAGAATTGCCACATGGTAAAGAATGCTGATTTGTGATTTCAAACTATAAAGAGGATTAAGTCCCTTTTTAATCTTGTGCTGACCACCTTTCGGACTGTGATGCTCTTAATCATTTCGATGTGGTTGTGGCATAGGGTTATGTGGATCTATCATCGCGGATTCTATAAATAAACAGATGAAGATGCATATCTAACTATCATGAGCATCTCTCCAAGAATAGAACTGCTACAGTTTTCATGCGAATGGAGCTTTCAATCACATAAATACAGATAATTATCCCCACTTCTTTATCTTGACTATAACTTACCGATTCTGTGTGTGGGTCACCTTCCACATACGACCTGATACGCGCGATATGAAGGAATAGGTTTTGATTTAATGGTGTAAGTAAGGCGTCGGACTTCGTTCTCGGAATAACCCTAATATCTCAATGATTTAGAAAACCTAGAGATCCTGCTGTGGTACGTGGTATGAACGCGCGGAGCAGGGTTCTTCTACTTTTCCAGTTTGCGACTGTGAAAGTTGTCATAGACACCAGAGTTCAGAATAAAATACGAATATATGCAATTTAGAGATATTTGCTTGTCTTTATTGAAAGAATCCAGCACTATATATCGGTATAGTGCAAAATCTATAGCCATCAAAGAATGAGGCATTGAGGGCCTTCCCATATAGAGGCCCTTCCCTCAAACCCCCTAACCACCGAGATCCCCATTGAGCGATGACGTTAACGCGCATTGCATGTTCTACGTGACAGATGATAATGTGAGATCAACCCACAAGTTCTTGGGATATATAAGCAACATATTCGACGAAAAGATAGCAATTTTCAAGTAATAAATCAGAGTAGGTCATACGTCTATAAACCTTTACTAGAGACCAAGATTTTGTACGATCAAATGGCCAAGAGAATGAGGCTTTCCCGACCGGGCTTCATACAGCCGGATATGCCAGATCGACTATGTTATCGAGCAAGTATCATTGAAGCCTTTTTCAAATAACAACAAATCGCGGAAAAATGTTGTGAATCAGGTACTAACATTAACATGCATCCTTTATCATATATTGTTGAAAGAATCAAGTCACCTTTCGGTTTTCACGGGAAGTCTAGAGCCGGGGGCCACGAATGTTTGGGCGTTCCCAACGGGTAAGCAATAACCCAAACCCACGATAATATCGTCGAGTTGATGATTGCCTTTACACACCCATCAGAGAACCAAGCAATAAGGTACGGAGAATAAGTACACAGTCGCAGCTTCAATATGTCTTGGAAAGGTTTCCAAAAGGGCATTGTTCGGACGCCGCAGACTCTGCGGCAGAAAATGAACAAGGGCCCTGTGTCCAAAGACCTTGTATTCGAGGATGCGGAGCGAAGATTCTTTGCCATTGAAGCCGAGGCAAAGAAGCTGCAACTCGAGTCGAAAAAGTACAGCGACGCGATCAAGAAAATACTACATCACCAAATTGAGTACTCAAAGGTAATTGAGCAGCTTCACCAACCAATCAGCGGCGTCTTGTCCGATCCAAATGCTCCTACAAGCGAGCAAACTAACCCAGAGGCCATTGCAGCGTGTCAACAGTATCGACAAATTATGGAAGAACTGCAAGCCCTGCTCCAGCCTGATTTGGATATGGTGGAAACACAGATCTACCAGCCCTGTGAAGAATTACTAGCTCTAGTTGAATCTGTCAAGAAGATCTTGACAAAGCGAAGTCATAAGCAGCTTGATCTGGATAGACACGCCCTGTCTTTGAGAAAAGTGCAGGATAGAAACGACCGTAATGCGAAACAGGAAGAAAAGATGTTCAAAGTCGAGAACGAGTACGAAATTGCGCTTGAAGAATTCAACTATTTCAACGATCTACTGAAGACAGAGCTAGTCCAACTGTTTAAACTAGAAGGTGAATTTATCAAGCCATTGTTTGAATCGTTCTACTTTATGCAATTGAACGTTTTCTATACTATGCAGACCCATCTCGAACAAATGAGAATCCCGTACTTGGACTTGGAAGGAGGAATTGTCGATAAATTCAATGCGAAGCGTGGTGATGTTTTGGCACGCACTGAGGGCATTCCACTCATCCATTTTGCCCAGAAGCCAGAACGCACGTCCTCATTCCGTCAAAAATTCACACCGGGATCTCACCCTTCTCAGCCGACGTCACCGCAGGCAAATGCAGAGCCTAGATTTGGTAGTGGTAAACGGTCTGGAAACTTTGAAGAGCCTCTCGATCCACAGACTCCTCAAACCAATCAGCAACCTCCTCGTTCAGGACCAAGGAGATTTGTGGGCACACTGGCCGAAGAATTTGAAAATAGCGAGCCGCTTCCTGCCTACTCTGAGCAAGCAGCACCAGCAAAACCATCGCGCAGCCGTGTGGAAAGTCGACAATCGCCAAGTGCAGCCGATGACGATGAATTGAGACCAAAACTACCGAATCGAAGGCCAGTTCCAGGCGCAGTCCCAGAAGAGTACTGTACTGCCCTATACGATTTCGTTGCTCAATCACCTGGAGATCTGAATCTTCGCGCTGGTGATCGCATTCTGGTCATTGATAGATCCGACGCTAATGGCTGGTGGACCGGAAAACTAGGAAAGGAGCAAGGCATTTTCCCTGGTACTTATGTGCAATTAATCTGAGTTAAGTAAAGGAGGATCAGCTATATTAATATTTAAAACAAGGGAAATGTCGAGATCTCTCTATCCATGAATTTATTTTAATGCTTAGAGTCATTTAACAAAAAAATCTATTTCTTTCGTTAATATTGTTAAGATTTACAGACGGATCGATCTCATGCTTCATTTTTTGATTTTGATACCTCATTAGCAATCCCCTGTGATCATGCTAATGTAACGTTCGCGGCATTTCCTGAAGGGGAGCATTTCTTGCTGACATTGCCAAATTATGTAGTATACAAAACCTATTACGACATACATAAACGGCACGGCTCTAGTTTGGGCCTATCTAGGAAACACCCCGCCAGAGGAAGGTTAGGTCCATTGCTTAATTGGATACTAATCCGGACTGCCGAGATGTGATAGGATCAATAATGCTGACAAGACGATTGCCCAGATTCCCAGATACTAAATAAATAGATTTCGTGTGATACGTGTTTCACGATCAATGGTGATCGCCGAAGATGCATGCATGGACATAGTCGCTCTGCTTGAACAGGCCCATATGAAAAGTCACACATATGCGGTCTTTTTAATGCATCATGTGAACAGAGCCCCCCCCTCGAGACAATGACAAACAAAAATGATCATGCTAGGGAAATTTGGCTTTGTGCATATTTCTTAATTAATTACTTACATCGGGGCGCTGCTTCGCCCGTCTTTTTGTTGAATGACACATGATGTGCACAACCTCGGGTATTTACACCAAATACAAAATTTCTAGTCCATTTCTATCGCCCCACGTTTCTGATCTGTGCATGAGCTCTCTATCGTGTGGATTGCCTGGGTGATTATGCGTTGTCGTCGAGGCTGAGCACGTGCCTCGTCTCGGCCGCAGTCTTCAGACCTCTTTCCCCCGATGTGCATTGGACATGTGCGGGCTGGCCACAACGAAGCGGGGGATTTTCTCTTTATGGGTACGGACATTTAAATTGACATGCAGTAACCAAGGCAAAGGGTTTCGAACAATTAGCGCTCGGGTGTTTACATAACCCACGTTGCGCGTTAGCTCGAACATCTTGCCTCGCTAATGCTAGCTAATATTAGTAGCCCTTTGTAGCCGCAGACATAACGCACTAGGTGTTACGCAACCCACAGACATTCTGTTCAGTGTCACTGCAAACCTCCCCTCATCCTTAGTTCGGACCACCGATAAACAAGACGTGTGTGGCGAGAACAAAAGCCGTTATCACATCATTATCGTCTACAGGTTGACAAAGATTAAGGAGACCTTTTCCGTGCTACACTGCAGATAATCGTTGGGATTTTATAAGCATTGTGGCCATCCGGCTCATCGATTCAGTAGGAATTTTATTTGCTCGGTCCAAAGCCTACACTTGGCATACCGCCAGATTTCGAGGTAGAAATACGAGTAAATCGTGCCCAGGTTACACGTCATTGCCGCACTTTTGATTCAAAGTCAGTGTAAAATACCTCACACAAATTCATTCACCGAGCCTCTACTCATTAACAATGACAGAAGCAGCACCGGTAACCACGCAATCGCCACAAAGTCCATCGACTTCCCAGCCAGAAACGCCAGATATAGCTCCGAACGCGTCTTCGGTGGGTCAACACTCCCCTTCTAAGACAGCCTCGGCCTGGTGGAGAGCTCTGAAATCGGGTGGATCCAACACCAATGACGAGCCAACGGGCCTATTTGTGAGGCGTCCTGGACTGAACCGGTCAGCAGTCTCATCACATGCTGTTCCGGGCGTTGTGAGTTCAGTGGACGTGGCTCCACCCGATCCGAATGCCAAAACCCCGGATGGCGTGCCTCTGAAGTACGCTGATTCGCCCATTTTCGGTGCACCGCTCGACGTGAGTCTGAAGTACGCAGGCGTACGCATTTCTTTGACCGATAACGAGGGCGAAAATTTTGTTTATGGCCAGGTTCCGGCCATCATTGCCAAATGTGCCGTATATTTGAAGCAGAACGCGCGTCAAACCGAGGGCATCTTCCGTATTCCGGGCAGTGTGCGTCGGATACGTATGTTGCAGGATCTGTTCAGCACACCCCCGTCGTTTGGTAAGAATTTGGACTGGACTGGTTTCACCGTGCATGATGCAGCGAACTTGTTAAAGCGCTACTTTGCCTGTCTTCCCGAACCGGTTATCCCCCGTGAGAAGTACGAAGCATTCCGAAGTCCTATGCAGAAACAGTTTGCGCATCTAAAACATACCGGCGATCCGAAGTCTCCTCAAGTGAAAGAAGCTGCAGATAGCAGTGAAAACGCCAAGGAAGATCCCATCGATGAGTCGAATCAACATGATAAGGATAAAGCCATTGCTCTGTACGAAGACCTGATTCTGTCTTTACCCACGTCTTCTGGCAAGCTGTTGCTCTATCTCATCGATCTGCTCTCTGTCTTTGCCGCGGAAAGCGAGGTAAATCGGATGCCCGCTTACAACTTAGCTGCGATCTTCCAGCCGAGTGTGCTGACTATCCCGGAGCACGATATGGTTCCGGAGGAGAGCGAGATCTCTCGCGAAGTTTTGCAATTCCTCATCGAAAACAGCGGCGCCCTGTTGGAACGAGTCCAAAACCATGCAATCAAACAGCACGAAGAACTTAAGCACATGCCAGAATTGCAACACCAACAGAGCTCATCAAACAACTCCTTCAACATGAGCCCATATATATCGGCCAACGACCGCTCTTCACATGAGACTGTGAATAGCAGCGCAGACGAAGACACGAAGCCCACAGTAAATGTGCCCCAGCTGTTCGTGTCCGGCACAAGCACGGCACACTCGTCCACACATTCGTCCACACCGTCGTTCCAGACCCATACTAGACGGCATTCGAAAAGCTTGAGCAGTGCTCAGCAACCAAGCCTCTCTTTACAGGATAACACATCGCAAGATATTTTCCCTGATCAAGCCCTCCGACACCATCAGCCAAAGGAGCTTCCACAGGAATCGTCGAAGTTCCCTGGGTTTTTGAGAAGACAGAGATCCACGAGATCCTACCGATCAGGAAGCGGCTCACGGTCACCGAGCGAAGAGGCCGAAGCAGCTCCTGATGACACAGAGCGCAAGTCACGATTCAGAAGATCGCTCATGATTTTGTTACCGAGCAGAAATGCGTCCCGAAGCCCTTCTCCAGTGCGATGAAATGATGAAGAAAAAAAAATTTGCCCATTATGATGATGTATATAGAAGTATTTATACGAGGAAGTAAAAAAGATAAATGGAAGTCATGTACGACTGTATCTTGCTTGATTTTGCAACGACGTTGATATATAGAGCATTGAAATTATTGGAGCTAAATTCAATTACCGTCTCCAACGTTGAACAGCGAGCTCTAGCAGTCACGTAATGCAGCGTGTGATCTTAATTATTATCTAAGAATATTTCGCGTGCCTCATTTCAATTTAAGAATCCGCCCTGTTTTTCTCTTAATGGCTTGAAATCTAGCATAGGGTTGGCGCGAGGCTAAAGTCCCCAGCCCAGTCATTGAGATCGTGTTGTAACTTGAGCATTAGCTTGACTGAAATATTCAGAAAAAGATCGTGCTGAATGGATGATAACATTCAAATCAATTTCATCTCACGGTCAATTCTTCATAACCATGAGTTTTCTTGGGTCTTTCTTGTGGACTGGCTGATGGTCCTAGCACTGTCAGTCTTTGCCCTCTTCTATTTCAATCAACTGCTCGGTTTTCTATTCACGAACACAGTTGGCTGGTATCTATGGCACAGATATGGCGTCTATCTCAAGATCCAGTCTATTCAGATTTCGCTCTTAGGTGGTCGCGTCATATTTCGCAACGTAGTCTACATTGGAACCAGCCAAGCTTTGAGAGTCGTTCATGGAACACTTAGCTGGAGATACTGGATCCGAGGCAGAAGACGAGCAGCCTTCTTAACAGCATTAAAAAACCACGAAAACGTACATCATAATGATTACACCTCTGACAATAGTCGCAATACTGACAGTACCTTTAATTCAAACTGTACTGCTGAAAATGACCTTCCTGATGAACCACCAACTGTGACTACTGCTAGTTACACAGGTAGTACGAATTTGGCTTTAAATCTCAAGGTTTATGGCGTAGAATGGTTCGTTTACAATCGAGAATACGCGTATGATAGCTTGGCCAAGCAAGAACCCGCTACTGCTGAATTAGCTGAAGAGTTTGAGCGTTGGCAGAGCAGTCTCAGCTTCCTGGAACGCAAAGTAATGGAACTTCTGCCACTTCATTTAGACGTACGAAATCTTGGCTCCGTTATTGGAAATGACGATACTGAGTCCTTAGTTATTGTGTCGTCTCAACGCGTAAATTGTATAGTAGACATGGCAGCGGCATCAACCGAGGCGGACAGATACATGTCAGTGATAGATGCTCGCTTCACAAAACTAAAAGTGGAGCTGAAAGACAATCTGGACTACCAAGTGAGCAGTATTACTCCAGAGAAACAATATAGAAACTTCTCTGGCAAAACTAGAAGGCATATATGGATGCGCAAACTCTTGCATAGATCCAAACGGGAACCCAATAAGCCTTGGTTTGGTTTAAAGAGATATCTCGAAGTGGACGAAGATGACAATGAAAAATCACCTAACAATGAATCCTATGAAACATTGAATACAAATGAAACCAACAGGGAGGAGAGCCCTACAAACGGAGGGACGGACAATAACGGCGAAACAACTAGCACTCTTCCTAATACAGCCGAAATTCTGTCTCAACTAGCAGCGTTACCCGCAGAATACGGAAAGGTTTCCCAATTGCTGAGTTGTGACTCATTAGATTTTCAATTCCGTGTCGATGTGGTAGGTCCTGTAAGGAGCCACAGTGACGATGAAAGCGATCATCTTGGCGAGGAAGAAAAGGCAGGAATGCCTCCACCGCTTTTTGACACGAAGATGGTCTTCTATGGTGCTAAACTGAACTATGGACCGTACGCTGAGAGACAGCGACAGACATTTTTTCAGATATTTTTCCCTCGAAATTGCAATCAGGATGCTATGTCCAGCTCGAGTGCTTCCCTGCATGGACTACGTATTCACACGCATGCGACAGTAACAATAAGCTTGCAGGATGAGACCACGATGATGGTCCCTGTACGTGAAAAGTCCAAAGATGAGTCCTTTGCCGCTAATTTTGTAAAGAGCTTACAATCATTTGGAGGTGAAATACAACGCAGTTACGGCTGGTTAGAAGTACGAGCAGCCGAAGGCTCAAAAATTGAAATATTAGTTCCATTCGTACCTCAACCTAGAGCTGGCGAAAATGGTGATAACATAGGCGAATTTGCGACTCACTGTGATATATCGCTGCAGAAACCAGTTGTGCGTTCATCAGTAAATCACGATACGTTCCTCTGTGCAGACGCTCATGAGCTCAGATCAATACAATATCAGCCGAACACTCTTAATGCGGAAGTCACGTACAAAATTAATCAGAACTCGGTCAACATGGATTGTTTTCTGCTTCGTGAGCACGTCACTTTAATATCAGATACAATCCAAGATTTTGCTACGGGTCCTCCCGTGCCATATTATCTCTTTACCCCATCCGTTTACCTGATCGATTGGGGTCTGACAAATTTGTCTATTTATATGAATGTGAACAAAGGAAATATCATCAACAAGCCGTGTAGCTTATCAGAAAACACGTTCTTGATTTTGCGTGCGCCTTCGTTTCACGGTGATTGGAATATTCCTCGCACGGAGATTGCATCGCCAATCTCTACAGTCAAATCTGTACTGACTGCACCGAAAGTGGATGTTGATTTAAGTGCACCCAGCTGGCATACGCTCCAGGGGTTCTTGGACTCTCAGCGAATGGCTAGTGTCGATAATTTTACAGTCAATATGCATCATTTCATGACTACTCTGGCTGTTTCTGAACAAGAAACTGACTCACAGTTTGAGACGAACATTTCTCGCTTTGTAGATACCCAGGTCATAGATATTGACGGACAAAACTTTGCAATGACTGCTCATGGCTTCTTTATTGAATATATCATGCGAATTCGTGAAAATTACTTTGGGCACGCATATCACTTTCAGACCAAAGAGGAGTTTTTGGACAGAATGGAACAAGAGCGTCATCAAGCGGAAAGCCAGCGGTATGAATTTAGACGCGGTGATGTTGATACAGACACACAAATGCATATTCGTGTATCGCGAGGTTGCTTCTTATTACCGAAACGACTATTTACTTGCAAAGATTGCATAGCCTTACACTTTGTGGAAATGAATGCCGATCTGAGGTTCACAAACTATTATATGGATCTTCAGCTTGAAATAGCACCGATAATGGGTCGATATCTGACTGGCATAAATGCCGGAACAGCTTTTGATGAGGCTTTGAATGCGAGCTGGTCCAATGCGGACTTAAGTATCAGCAACTTGGAAGCTCACGCGCACCGAATGTTTGGTTTACCACCCGTCGAACCGACTTATGTTGTAAAATGGGATTTTGCTGTGGGTGACATCACGGCTGATTTACATCCGCCACTACTCAAAGCTCTTTTTGAGGTTAAAATGGTTTTTGGACACTCGTTTGACGATGATGAAAATAAACCGATTATCGAGCCTGAGGAATTGAATGACGTGACATTTGTATCGTTGGACGTGAGATCAATAGATGTGATTGTGCGACCAACTTCAACTCTTGAAGATACGCGAAAAACACGTGTGCAATTCTCAACAAGTGCAATTAAAGTACGTGCGAATGATTTGGCCAATGATTACTATTCTGGAAGAACATCGGTTGAAGTCCCGTATGTACGCGTTCGTGCTTTTGCAAGTAACGTGAAAACATCCGAAGATGTTTTGGTTTTGGAAGCTGACACTGCTGTCATGGTCACTAATTATATGCAAAAGCCGTTTCGCAATGAGCAGCATCGTAAGCAACAAGATCACATAGCACTTCATGATTTATTGTTCAAGAGAGCGGACTTCTTGCTCAATGATGAGACTAAATCCAGGTATCCCTATACTCGCAATCCTCAACCTGATGATCTTAAGCCTTGCATCCCTTTAACCCAATTGCCAGTACCGATGACAAGAGAAAATGCTGAATATTACAACTCAAAGTTATTTTTCTCAGCTGCAGCCAGTAATCGTCGCAATTCTTGGGATAGGAATTCGTCAAGGCATACGAGCTTGGAAAGCCTTGTTGATGTTGAGGACGATGCGCATGACAGCTTTCTCAGCTCTTTCGATGATTACGACATGGAAGATGAGAACAACAGTTATGATGACGACTCTGATATCCCGTCAATGGCTAAACAAGCCCGGGCAAAATACTCTGGTCCAACACCCGATGTATACCCATTCTCAGGGCAAACAGTGTCAGAAGAGCGCGAGCGGCTTCGCGAGACCAAAGCTGACTTTACTTTCCAGCAAGGACCGTGGCATCCCCGTGTACCCGAGATGCAAGATCTAGATGATGACATGGAGCACAGTAATTTGCTGATTCAAATCAAACCAATGACAGCCCATATTGCACCAGATCTGATGGCTGTAGTAGAGTCGTTCCAATTTGAAGAGGAGTCTGTCGATTTTGAATCACAATTGGATATGTTGCAAATCATGATTATAAGAGGCCTCACAAGAGAGAAGGTCCCAACGACATCACTGCGGTTTTATTTGACGGTCCCAGCATTGGATTTCAATTTTAGTGAAGAAATTAATAGCAAATATGGAGGCATCCGTTTTATGGTTGAATCTATGGATTTAAAGGCTCACATCTTAGGCACGAGTTTGAATGGTATAGAAGTTGACTTCGATAATTTGTCACTTTCTTTAAGACAAGGCATCTCTTTCACTGGTGTCTCTCGTCTAAATGCAGCAGCTGTCATTCTCTCGAAATTTGAGTTTTGGTGGCAGCAAACATCGGAGCAAGATAGCGTTGGTTCTGTCACTTTAAACGGTATCGATGCAAGTCTAGCATCTGACCAAGTTGAATGGACAATTGAATATCTTTCTCGGTTGATTGACGCTTTGCCTGCCCAAGTGTCCAAAAACAGTGTTTCTTCGCGGAAAGTTAACAATTCATTATCTAAACACGATGAACTCAAGGCTACGTTCTATGCTTTGACCATGGCAGGAGAAAGTATGGGTGTGGAGCAGGATTCTTATGTCCTTTCGAAGCCGTCGGGTACTATTCAATCACAAGAACATGTAAGAACCATGATGAGCTGGCGAATTGTAATGCGACTTCGGTACTTATTACAGCGTATTCCACCGACTCAACGCAAAAAGATGGAGGATGAAATTGCCTCAGGCACATACGATTTGCCAACAGATGCGAAAGAACAAATGTTGGACGTGTACAGAAATTGGCGTAGTTGGGAGCAATCGAAAAATTTGGAGGACACTGAAATTTTCAAACAAGTGTTTAAAGACCGAAGTTTCCAAGAATATGTGCTCAGCTTGTCTATCAAACTGTCTCTTCAGATCGCAAGTATGGTAGCGAGAGTCGTCTACCCGGATATGCATGATCATTTCGCAGGGCTCGATTCTTTCCATCTTATTTTGGCATCAACGCAAAAAAACAAAGTGCAAAATCTTGGCTTAACAGTACGATGTTCCAAAGTGCGAGCAAGAGGAAGCATGGAGTTAGTAACGCTCTCGGCGACAATTATAGATTCATTGTCGAAAATCGAGGAGCAGAATAGAAAGACTAAAGAGGCGATGTCTTCTGACCAAGTTGAGGAAGGTGAACGAGCAACCACGAGACCGACGTTGCCTACATTTAAAAGCTCTAGTTCCAAAGAACTTGATACGATGCAGATCAATCAAAATGCGTCGCGTGCCTTACAAGCAAATATTTCTGTCTTTCTACTTGATTTGATCCTTGAATTTGATCTTGAACGAATTCATGTAGAGACACAAAATCATCAAATTCAATTTACCTCAGCAGTGGAACTTATGGAAACCAAAGATCTAGCTTCATTATTCCACATTGGAACGCTGGTCAGTACAGACGGCGCGTTCAGAGTTTACCGATCACATCCGGAATGGTCCATAAATGGCAGGCGGAGTAGCCGTGCTACACCACAAGAGTCAAATAACGATGATATTTTTGACTCGTTAGTGACAGGCGTCCAACTAGGCTATGCAAGTCGTGGACTCGGAGTTCACAGCAATACTTGGGCAACGCTTCATATTGATTCAGTTTCCTTCATGTCGCACTTGCGAGCAAATGATTTAGCGCACCTGCTGGTCGAGTTCCTAGAAGTTGAGATGCCGGCAGTGAGACGTGCAGCGACAAAGCTTGAAGCAGTCTCTTTTCATCGTAAAAACTTCGGTACATCTGAGAGTATCGGAGCCGATGCCACAGATAAGTCGTTACAACGCACTAACACAAGTGCTACATATAAAACGAAAACAAGCACTACCAAATCAACAGCATCATCAATTGGTGAGGATGAAGATGACAATGAGTCCACCGCTGGCCAATTTATGAACGTGTCTATTGGATCGGCAAAACTGAAAACGCGACTGGTGGATGAGCTTCGCTTTGTTTGGCTTGCGAAGGAGCTTGACTTCAAAATTCGTAACATTGGTGAAATTGTAAGCAGTCTTTCTGTCGAAAGAAGCACAGTCGGCATACATTTCAGTGAGACTTATGAAGCTGTTGCAAATATCCAGTTCGAATTAGTGCGCGCAATTATGAAATATGATCCGCATGCACTAGAGCTGACTTTGTTCACAAATGCTGATGCACTTCGGTTAGGAACCATGTCTTTGGTATGGATTCTAGAATACTCAAAGCATCGCCGCATAGACGTCCAAGTTTCTGAAGTGATGGAAACGTTGAACAAAGCGATGTCATTGCTCCAACCGACGGCTTCAGATCAAACGTCCAACTCAGTCTCAACAAGTTTAGTTGATGTAGATTCGTCTGATGAGGAAAATTCGACTCTTCGAACAGTGGAAACATCCCGACCCAACACAAAACATCCTTTCACTCTTCGCGTTGCCAACCAAATTGGCGAGATTAGTATTCGCCTTCCTTTAGACTCTAGTTCGTTCCAGCTTACTATTGATGGCGCGTACTCTCAATGGGAAAATTTGAAAAATGCTAATAGCGGGCCGCGTACATTCTCTGGAGGTATTAAGGACCTGAAACTCGAGCTTCTTTCGACTGAGGAAAAATCACGAGAAATGATTAGGCTTCAATTTGATTTAAGTGCTCACAAGTCCAAAGAGAGGGTTTTGCTCAACTTGGCGAGCGAATACCTCAAATTTGGCTTCGATCCTGAATCAGTTGGTGCCCTTTTCATAGCTATTGAGAAGTTGAAATCACATTCTCGTGAATTTTTTAATGCAAAATCTACAAAGGCTATTGTCGAAAAAGAATCGAGACCCTCCGATGGTGGGTTTCATTGTAACATTGCCGACTTGGAGAATGTTCGAGCAAAGTTACTTTCTAAGAACATGACTATAGCTTGGTTCACGGAAGCAGACTCAAATGAAGGTATAGTTGTAGGTTATGAGAAGCTTCAGTTGAAGTTTGCCAAGTTGATTTCTAGCTTGGAGCTTTCTGGTGCCTACATTACACCACTCGCAAAAACAGAGCTTCCCATGGATAAGCGTTACAACACAATTCATGTCCCCCTTGTTAAAGCTTCGGCTCTTGTAAATAAACCAGCGGAAAATGAAAAACCCTGGATAAGAGTTGCCGTTACTGGTGAGTCTGTGGCTATGACAGTGATACCGTCAGTGGCCACATGGCTACTGAGACTGAGCGAATCCTTTGATCGGACCACACAAACTCTTGAGCTTTTAGCCGACAATATAAATCTGTCTAGCTCTTCTTCGTCTTCGTCTGCATCTTCGTCCGCGTCACTCATCATTCACGGCACACCATCGTTAGATGAGAGACGCAACAGTTCGGCAGCAGAAGAATCACTCTTTGCAAAAAAGACTCTTCAGTTCCCCTTCAATGTAAGTGTGAATACGGACTTTGCTAGCAGCGTGGTCCGCTTGTTTGATGAAGGTGGAAGACAAAAGGAACCTGCGCTTGAACTTTATTCGCCGTCATTACAAGTTATGTTCGGTTTTGAAAACCAGAAACTGCTTTTGCGAATGAATGCTTCCAAGACAACAAACAAGGTTTATCCTAAGGCAATTTCTGAAATAAAAGCCATTTCCACTTTGTTTAATGCTGGCTTGAAGGAGAGAGCACGAAAAAGACGTCATGGTCGTGAGAGGCACAGAGAATATCCGACACCGAAGCACCAGCCCTCTCAAAACACGTCAAGTACAGCGGAAGAAAACTCTCCACTTGCGAATAATTTCCCACTAGAGGGAATTGAGATTGATTTTCGACTGCACTTTGCCTCCCAGGAAATGTACATTAGCTGTCTACCTTTTGGCAAAGTTGGTGCTTCCCTTTCTACAGAGGGCGTGGACATCTTGATTATGACACCCAAAGCGCGAAAGGCACAGCCCATGTCACACTTGAACGCTGGTGGAATGGATCAATCTTTGGTGACTATGTATTGCTCCGTGAAACATACTCAAATTGCCTTGCAGCACATATACTCGAGTGAAATTAGTGCAAAGACTGAGTTAGATCATTTCGCTGTGTTAGGAATGTCCTACCGAGATGAACCGATGAAGATTGTGTCAAATCTGCATAATCCCAAGTTAGAGATAAAGTTAACCAAACTGCATGATATGCGGATGTTCTTTGATATTTGGGCATTGTATGAAAACCCTGCGAAACCGACACAAGACACTTTGGATACGCTTCCTGAAAGCACACAGTTACGTCGTAAATATTCGACCAATTCTTCCATATCAAGACCAAATCTTGATTCCCCACCATCGCCTTCGTTCCGCCAACAGGGTGCAATCAATGATTTTGAGGATGATCAGACATGCAGAAGCAGCGATGGTGTTGATGAAGAAGCCAATTTGCTGGATAAATACAAGAATGCGATGGCTGCAGTTGGTACAGCGCTCATTGTGAACTTGAACATCGTTGGCTTGACAGGAATCATTGGTATGGGGCCTGCTATCGGCGACTTGCACATTCACATTGACAGAATGTGGCTAGCGTTACTTCAGACACCATCAATGGAACAGATGGCAAATATGGGTCTGAATAGCTTAGTAGCCAAGTTTGAGGGAAGATTAGGAGGAACACTACGAATAGACGGTCTCATGGCTAAAACCGCATTCAAATGGAAACATCATCAGGCGCGGCCCCTTGTTCATGCAAAATTGAAATTTTCTAAGCTGGGCTTCTACTTTTCGCTTGATTTCCATCCATTTATCGCAGGCAATGTGATAGATCTTTCATCTGTAGTGACCACTCAGGATCGAGCTGATGTTCAAGATGACCGAGTTCATTTAGCAATAACTTGCAGCTCGATCTCAATCATCACAACAGCCTTGGTGATCGTTCATTCCTACGATGTGGTTGCATTGTTCAAACGACTTCAGTCGCAGATCTCCAGTGCCCCCATTTTCATGATGCCCGAAGTCACGGAGGAAACTGCGCACCGCAGTGCAAAAAGACAGGCTGAAAGATCTAAACGTATTCTTGAGCATCAAAAGTGTTTTGAAGGTATTCGTATTTTGATGGGAGTTCAGTTAGGTCGCATGTCCATTCATGCATTCCCTACTGAGTTTGCTGACAATATTTCGCTCAAGATTTTCGCACAAAACGTTGATGTTCATTACGATCGGACGCATTATTCTGACCGGCACCAAGCTAATATGGAATTAACGGTAGATGAAAGCATGGTTTGTCTAGCCAATGTTAAAGGTGGTGGCTACAAAGACACTTTGACGGATCTCGACTATGAAAAACTCATTGCATATATCAGTCAGAGCACTTCTGGAGGCACAATTTTTAATACTCCTGAAGTATCGGTTGTCATGGACACCTGGCAATATAACAAAGAGCCCAACGTCGTGTACTACAAATTCTACAACGACGTGCATGGCTCAATTGATGTTGGTTGGAACATTGGCAGTGTCAGCTTTATTAAAGAAATGTTGAATGCGCATAAAGATGCATGGGCAACGCGCCAAGACCTTTATGAAACCAGCCTTCAACACATTGAAGAGGACCATCGGAGTGCGCAGGCATACCGTGAAGCGGCTGCGAACCTCGAGCTGAAGTCATCAATAAAATCATCGAATACTGGCACAGCGAGCTCGGACGAGTCTTCGTCTCCGTCAACCAAATTTGTTGTTCCTGGGAGTCTGCACCCAGCAAGACTCATTCAACAGAAAGAGGAGGCGGAAGGAACACCCAATATGGAACTTCTTGGTACTAAGTATGTTGCAAAAGAAACCCCCATTGTACAAATTCCGCAGCTGCACGATCTTGGTGATGCCACTCCTCCAATTGAATGGCTTGGCGTCAACCGGAAACGAATACCCCTATTTATTCATGCGTTTTTGATGAAACGCTTCGAAATGTCTGCCGATGAAGTGGAAAAGTTGTATCTCGAAGTCATTGGCCGAATGGATTGACATTTTGGAATTTTTTTAACGTCCTATTTGTATTTTCAAATTAGTATTATTGTATAAAAGTCGACAACCTCTAGGTGTGATGATTTAATGAGATTTACCATTATGATTTTTATTCAAATCCGTTTTATTATAATTTATTTTAGACACTTTGGCCAGTAATTAGCTACGGAATATATCAGTTTGTACATGACGAAAATATGGGGGGATATGCTGAGCTTCGTTACGGTGTGTCGTGTTCGTGTTTGGGATGGGCATCTATCGTGAAGATCCACATTGTGTCCACCTCCACCGTTCCTCAGGCAGAACAGAGGCTCGCGAACGCTGACGAAGGTCCCGATTTCGATGGCTGGCAGGACCTTACCCTGGGTCTGCCCAACCACGCAGCCACAAACGTCAGGGTACTGCGGTGACCGTTATCAGTCTACGCAGTAACATCGCTGGCCACTAGGAAGTGTGAACGTGCTCACTTGATTCGATTTGGACTGAACGGAAATGAGTCGCCGGTCGGAGTACACAGACCGATTCCGCACGGACGTGGCGTACCGTCCGCCACGACAGGCATCGAATCCCAGCGACATTAGTGGCAACCACTCGAGCGTGAGTGTTGCCCAGATTCTCAGTCTCGTTGACCGAGCAACCAGTGCAGAGCGCCGGTCGCCGGACTATGCGCTCAATTTGCAGATCGCAGACCTCGTCAACGAGAAGAAGGGCTCAGCACCGCGCGAAGTCGCCATGAAGCTCGCGAAAATGGCGATCCCCAGCTACCACAAGCGGGGCATTCTTGCACTGTCCGTCCTCGACGTGTGCGTGAAGAACTGTGGCTACCCATTCCACCTTGCGGTGAGCCGTCGGGACTTTTTGAACACTCTGGTGAGACCCTTCGGCGTGAACCCGCCGCTGCATTACAGCCATTTGCAGAACGTCATTCTCGGCATGCTGCAGGAATGGGACTTGGGACTCGTGAAAAACAGCAAACATCGCGACGATCTCGTGAACATCAGCGACATGGTGCACTTGTTGCAGCGGAAGGGCTACATTTTCCCCGAAGTCAGCATGGAAGACGTGGCAGCATTGAGACCCACGGACGACACGCTGAAGTCCGCTGCTGAGCTCGAGAACGAGGACCGTGAAGTGCAGAGCGCAAAGCTGCAGGAACTCATTCGCTCCGGCACTCCCGAGGACCTGAAAGAGGCGAATCGCCTCATGTCTCTGATGGCAGGCTTCCGGGAGTCTC
This sequence comes from Starmerella cellae, assembly GCA_030579775.1. Lineage (NCBI taxonomy): Eukaryota > Fungi > Ascomycota > Dipodascomycetes > Dipodascales > Trichomonascaceae > Starmerella > Starmerella cellae. Next base: position 71,942 of record JAKTRQ010000016.1, read on the forward strand.
GTATCGACTACCATGCGAAGATGGCAGCGGAACTCGACAAAGTGCGACGCAAGGCCGAGCTTTTCGAGGAAATGCTGCAAAACGCCGACCCGGAGACGCTCAACAGCGACGTGTTTTCCGAACTGCACCAATCTTTGAAGTCGGCGTTGCCGAAGATAAGGCACATTTTGAACGATAAAGAAACCATGGAAGAAGACGAGGAGGCACACCAGCGGATTCTCACGCTGCAGGAATCCATTAATGCTGTGCTTGCTAAGTATAACGCTATCAAGAGCGGCGATCCGAACGCAGCAAACATGCCCGGAATGAAACAATCAGGCGGCAGCAGTGGCTCTGGCGGTGGTATCGCATCTCTAATTGACATTGGCGATGATACGAGCGAGGCAACGAGCTCGCCTGCGCCATCGGCCAGCGGCGACGATCTTCTCGGACTGAGTTTGGGCGGCCTTTCCCTCGGCAGTTCGAGCTCGAAACCTATGACCACAGCAGACATTCTTCAACTCGGCACGAGCTCTCCGAAGAAGCCCCGAGAGAACGCTATTTACACCCCTGATAAGGCACTTGTTGCTGCGAACGCTGCTAAGGCAGCTAAGGCTGCTGCTGCTGCACCACCTTCCAATGATCTGTTTGGCGATTTCACGCCCGAAGGTGACACGAAGACGCCGTCGTTTGCGTCGCCGCCGCCGTCTTCCGCTGTGCCACTGTATTCCGACAAGTCAATCACCGTCACCTACACTGTGTCCAAGAAACCGAGCCGTACTGAGCTTCTTTTCCATCTTGCCAACCCGGGTGCGAAGAAAATCACAAACTTAGAGACACAATTCGCGCCCCCGCGCGCTCTTAGACTCGAACTAGGCCCGTTGCTGCAGACGCAGATTGAGGCTCACCAGACTTCGAACCCCATCACGCAAAAGCTCGCCTTGCTCGGTGACGCTACCCCTAAATTGCGCTGGAAGATTAACTACAATTTCGGCGTAGAGCCAAGATCCATCGGCGGTGACTTGAAAAGTATCTAATAAAAAGTATCTAATAAATAATGCATTACGGAAAGCCTGTTTTTTCTTTTTTTTTTCTTCTGCATCTTTTCTGAATTGTAGGGACCTGATCAGGTCAGTCATGATATGTTCAATTCTCGTCACTCTTCTCAACATCGGGCTTCTGAGCGTTCTTTGGAGGAAGCTTTCCCATCATTTGCTTTTTGAGCTTTTTAGGTGATGGAGAGTGAATGTCCTGACTCTGGTCGGCCGATGGCATGGGTGATGCTGAAGCACGTCTTGCTTGCATTGCTGCCATCTGTGCAGATGAGGCCATTCCCGCATGAGCCACACGATTCTGCATCTGCGGACTCATTGAATTCATCTGACCCATCTGATTCATGGGATTCATTTGATTGTTCATCTGCGCATTCATTCTTTGCTGATTCAGTGCGCGCTGCTGCATATACCGCCTGATTTGCTGAATGGCCAGCTGCTGGACTTCCTGGGAAGTCATGTTCGGATACTTCTGAGCTATCTGCATCATCATCGCTTGCACTTGCTCCTTCGTGAATGGGATATTTGATCGTGGTCTCTGTTGACCGGCCATGGGGATATTAGCAGACTGCGGTCTCTCAGTGTTGTTCACACCATTTATACCCATACGGTGAGCGTTTTCGCCTACCGGAGGAGACTGCATACGTGCAGCATTCATCTGCGCCGCATTCATCTGTACAGCATTCATTCGTGATAGTCGTGCCATCTGCTGCTTGTTCAACTGACCAGGAATGGATGCATTTGCCATTGGCGGCATTCCCATGCCCATTTGGGGCGAAGGAACCTGAGATCGGGATCTCAATGCAGGCGAGCTCATCGCTGAGGACATGTGCGGTGAGCCTAATGGAGAGCCAGACATATTCATTGGTGACCCAACACTGAGTGGTGACCCTGAATTCATCGGAGAGGCTCCATTCAAGGAACCGGGTGAAGCAGATCTCATCAGCGGACTTGCACCCATGAGTGGCGGTTGATCTTGTGACTGTGGCTGTGGTTGTTGATGCGATACCTGTGGGGCCTGCTGCTGAACCTGTGCTGGACCGCGCTGCTGTGACTGAGATTGTTGTTGCTGCTGCTGTTGTTGCTGTTGTTGCTGTTGTCGAAGACGAGCCTGCTGTTGATTCATCTGTCTCTGAGCTAGCGCAGCTACCTGCGCAGGTGTGAGTTGCGGCATGTTTCCTCCATTTGCAGAAGCTTGGTTTTTCAGCTGTTGTTGCAAACGCTGGATATGTAACTGACGCTGCATTTGCTGCTGTGCTATCTGTTGGGGAGTCATCTGTTGTTGGCCTGCTCCATTAGCATTGGCCTGGTTCATATGTTGTTGTTGTTGTTGTAACTGCTGTTGAGCTGCTCTTTGAGCTTGCAACTGTGCTTGTTGCCGCACTGAAGCGGGTATTGGCAGTCCGGCAATCGATGGCGGCATCATATTGGCTACAGCTGCAGCATTAGCCGGCGGCATCCGTGAGGCCGCAGCGTTATTAGCTGTTGCCGCTGCAAACTTTGCTGAGGCAGCTGCTGCACGGTTTGCAGCATTTACTCCTGCATTTACAGGAATGTTTGTAGCACCAGCATTCTGTGGAGTGCCTGGTGGTGGCCGCTGCAAACCCAACGCGCCATGATGGAGACGTGCTTGCACATGGGCTTGAAGCATCCGTTCTTTCATCTTCTCTTCTGCAATTTGCTGATCGCGTTCGAATTTCATGCGAGAAAGAACAGCTGCAGAATTCATCTTCGGAGTGCGCGAGTTGCTTCCTGCATTAGCCGCATTCGCAGCCTGCCTCGTCAGGAAACTAGCATTGCTTGGTTTGGGTGCGGTTTCACGCTTTCGCTTGACCTTTCGAATCCCTTCAAGCATAGATGCCCATCTGAGCTTGCGGTGTCCCCGTAAATATGTATCCTGCATTAAGCTCACTGGCTGTTGACGCTTCTTCGCACTCTGTGGTGACTTGTTCGCCAGATCCAGCCATAACCGTGCAGGCTCGGCAAATCTACCCTTAAAGTCCTTCGGATCGACATGGTTGATTTGCACCCAACGCTCGAAAACTTGCCAAGGAGTGCGTCGCTCCGTATTAGATGTATAACCACCCGTTCCTGCACCGAACCCATTGCCAAGGCTCGGTGTAGTGCTAGATCGTACTGCCGGCATTTCTTGCGGGCTATGACTCATTATTTCAGCGATCAACGCCCAGTTATTATGGAATTCACGCACGAGCTGTAGCAGCCGCTGGTCGTCTGCTGGTTGCCATACACTACCAACTCTAGCTGTAAAGATATTGTGAGGTGGAGGTGCAGGTGGTCTGATCTCGTTTTCAGATCGGGTCTTGAAATTGAGTCTCTTTCGAGGCTCGATATTGTCATTAGTTTCCTGTAAACTCCTCTGAGCTCTTTCAAGTTCTTCCACAATAACACAGCGCCAGTTTTCGGCATCTGGAAAGTCTGGCAGCATGAACTTGGAGATAGGAATTGGCTTGGTCGAGTGTTTGATGTATACACTGCGACTAAATGTTGAAGTTTCTGGAATGCCTTTCTCAACGATCTGTTTAGAGATCCGATCAAGGTCTTCAGCGTGTAGCCAGACCGGTGCGTTGGCAGAGATGATGGAGAAATCCTCGATCGTCTCTTCATCCTTTTCAGCTTCACCCTTAGTTTCGGTGTTGTCCACAGGCGTGTCCTCAGCTACGGTTTCTCCTTCACCAGTTTCTCTTTCGCCAGCTTTTTCTTCACCGCTGTCTCCATCGTCAGTTTCTCCATCCCCAGTTTCTCCTTCATCAGCTTCTCCTTCATCAGCTTCTCCTTCATCAGCTTCTCCTTCATCAGCTTCTCTTTCGTCAGCTTCTCCTTCGTCAGCTTCTGCTCTCACATTCTCTGTTACTTCTTCTATCTTTTCGGTGGGTGTTGCTGCTGGTTCTACTTCTGCTTTTGCTGCTTTTTGAGCAAAATGATCTAGAACGGCTTGTGAAATTGCATGGCACATGGCCATCTTAAGTCTTCTCTCGCTTTGCATACCGGATCTCGCATAATGTGCCTCCTCTAAAAGGTAATCCCAATGGCACATGCGTCGCTGTGGATCAATGAACCTTTCTCGTTGTCTCAAGCCCCATTTCTCCATTCGTTTCAATTCCTCGATTCGGCCAAAGATAACGGCTAGACGACCCTCCATGAGTGCCTCTTTGTATGTATCGGTGGTTATGGCTTTATGGCCTAACGCTAATAGTCTAGCGATGGGTTGAGATTGGATGCTGTACTGAACTTCTGCTAATGAAAGATAGTTTTCAGGCCTCGGATAAGGAATCTGCGGGGGAAAGATGTATGCTGTCTGTGGATTCGCATTCCTTCGTATCTCAGAATCATGCAATCCGTCTGTTGACGCGTTCTCTGCTGCCCCATCTTCGCTAGCATTTGCATTAAGATGATCTTCGCTATGATCAGCGACATTTGTAGGGTCAGCAATGGTAACCGTCTCATCGACCATCATTTGGTCATTCTCCTCTTTGGCAATGATGGCAGATAGTCTCTCGAATTCTTCCATCCATGTGGGTGGAAGCATTGACTTCGCTACATCGACATTGACGCGTCCCGTAGCTTCGTCAATACAAGACCTCTGGAAGACTGCGAACTCCTCATTGCTCGCATCCAAAGAATCACATCCCAAAGGAGATGTGGCCAAGGCCCAAATTCGCGCTAAAAGCGCGGTCTGAGAGCCTATAGGAAGCTCTGAGGTCATTCCTTTGGACGTGTGCTACAATGATGGATCAATGACCAAACTTTGCTGATGTAAGGTTTCGCTCCACTTCACATGGGTTGTAATGGTGATTCGATCTAACTTTTGACGTTATAAGGATAAAAACATTATTTTGCAGTGACTAAAATACGTTTTGGAACAATGTTTGATTAACTTGGGGAAATATAAATGGAGGATTTTGTTTATTAGTAGACGGTATTTAATAATGGTTGATTATAAGCTTGGGTTGGGATCAACGTAGACTGGTTATGAGCGAACAACTTTTCAATACATGCTATGAGCAGCTAGATAATCCTAAATTATCAGAGGAAGACAAAGTCGACGTCATAGAGCGTCTGACAAAGGAGGCATTCCCTCAGTTAAATGATGAGGAGATCGAAAGATTAGTGCTTGATGTCTTGATGGCCCATCATCGAGGGAAATCCCCGGCAGATGCAGCGAGATCCCAAAAAATCAAGACGACCCAGTCAACTAAAAAGCCTGCTGCGGTATCACACTCGGCAGCCAATGCAGCAACAGTTGTTAAGCTTCCTAGCGACGCTGTTCCAAGGCCTAATGCATCACCGTTTGATCAGTTGCGAGAAGTATTCGGTCCAGAGAACTCTGACGAGGAAATCGAGAGAGTTCTTGCTCATAATGATTTCGACTTTGCTCGGACAATTGATATGCTTGCCGGTGAGCAGGCGGAACTGGAACTCACAAAGGAACAAACTGCAGCCAGAATCATATGTCGATATTATATCTCCGGCCATTGTGTTCGTGGAGATCAATGTATGTATAGCCACGATGGGTCACGAAGGATCTGCCGGTTTTGGTTGCATCAACGATGCATCGCAGGTGATAACTGCATATTCATGCACGGCATACCTAAGTTGCCCGAGAAATACCAAGAGCGCCGGAAGCCCAAGCCAAAACCTCAACTCACATTGGACAAATTGAAATCGCTTCCTTCTCTTGGATCAAAGGCAAAAGCAAAAGCAGCACCCATAATGACGCAACCTGTCTTTTCGGGAGAATATACAGATGAGGAGCCTTTTTTAAATCTTAAACCGATCAGAGAGGTGCTCGGGTGCCTCAATACTGGTTTGGTTCCTCTCGTGAAGCCTCGGCTTACACCTTGGATCGTGCCTGAGTTTGGTCAGAATCAGAAATATATTGATCTGCGAGATGAAGCGAACATAGCGGCTGAGCAGCGTAATAAATTGTTGCAACAATCAACTAAATCTTGGTCAAATAACGACTCTGCTCGTGCAAAGGAGTTAAGTGCGAAAGGACGTGATCAAGAACAACATATGGTTCGATGTAATCGAGATGCAGCGAGTTTGTTGTGGGAGCAGCGCAAGCTGCCAAGCTCTGAAATATGGATCGATCTTCATGGACTTCATTTGATGGACGCTGTCGAAGATTTGCAATCAAAACTGGAATATATTGAAAAGACTGAAAAGCATCAACCGCGATGCATATATGTTATCACGGGAAGAGGGCATTTTTATGCGAAAAAGTACACCGATCAGTTGACTCAATATGTTCAAACACTTTTAGACTCAGAAGGATACAAACATAGAGATTTTGGTGTTATGCCACAATACGGAAGAATTACAGCAGTCGATCCCTGGTCTAAAATCCGTGACATTAAATACCAATCTGATTGAAAAAAAATGCAAAATGATCCAAAGATTAACCTAAATACTGAAGAAATGCATTAAATAAAAAAACATGCTTTGAATGGATGTGTCTATATATGTAGGTCGCACTCAGTGTGAGTCGTCGTTAATGGGCACTAATGCCGCTTTTCTCATCCATCTTCTCCGCCTTGTGTACTTGGAAAACCCGGCGTAGTTGGTAGGGGACTTCCACAAATTATTTGTATAGACGAAACCGTCATCATCTGTGACATTGTTCCTAATGACCTCGGTGACATATTTCTCTTTTTCTCCTTTAACTTTGACCGGAGGTAACAAGCCGTTATTTGTCAAGTCTAATTTCCAGTCCACGTCCACCCATTTCCATCGCATGCCTGTACCCTCTGCATCGGGCAAAATAAAACTTTCTATGCTCGAAACTTCATTCAAAGAGGGATCTGTCCATGCTCCACGCTCTTCTGGTAGCATATTGGAAGTCCAGCCAATGCCGAGCCAATGCCTCTGATTTTCGAATACAATGAATGTAAATGTAACATTATTGGGGCTGTTAAGTGAAGACTGAGATATCGATTTTCTTAACTCTTTATGATAGTGCCCCTCATCATTTTTACTTTGAGCCTTGTCAGATGTGCGATCTATGCCTGTAATCAGGAACACTAGTAATCGCACGCCATTGAAACGCCATGCCAAAGACCGGGTCACTTTAAACCAGAGCGAATGCCAGGTTAGAATTATTAAGCCAAGGATCAGCACTAAACGGCGCGGTGTCAACCAGAAATAGTTGACGATTATGTAGACAGGACTGAAGAAAAGCGTGGCCAGCACAAGCTTCACCATTTCCGGCCCCGAAAGACGTAAACACTCAAGCGGAGAGACGAATTGCCTATATCTCTTCCCGCTTTCTTCGAGTTTTCCGACAATTTCATCCAAAGTGGGCGGTACTTTACCCGGAGTTGTTCGGTGGTATGCTAATAATACGAAACTACAGGCAATCAACAACGGAAGCCAGTATTGCAGGACTCTTTCGAAGTTTCTCCACAACATTACATACCCAATGACAACTAGAACACTCTCGTATCGATCTGGTGAAGACCATGTTAAACAGCTGAGAACTCGATCAGAAAAACACAACATTGGATAGGCCTTGCTCAGAGCATACACTATCTTTGGTGGAGTGGCCTCCAATAGTGATGATGAGCTCGGCCGCATTTGGGGCTCCTCAATTGTGGTGAACGAGGCAACGACCATGACGTCGGTCGTCTGAAGGGGGCGGGGGAATTCACTTTAATTTAAATATGGGCTAGTCGAAACGACGATCCCCGCTTGTAAATGCACCCTAGCCTCGCCCCGCATCAAGGTTAGGCCCGAGAATCACTCTGCTGGACCGAGCTTCGAATTACGCCTTGCGAAATGGATAAAATAAGCGCAATTGATCCGCAGAATTGTTTCCGTGGTAATACTCCAATTGTTACATAGATTTTGTACAAAACTGACAATGACTTACGATTGTAGTTCTTTGGCAGCGAGATATGACGGTCATTGATCCCGTTCTCAACCTCGAGCACCGCCTCGGAGGAAAGGTCTTGAAGTTGGTGTGAATTTCGGGCAACACGAAATTACTGTGTATTGCTTCTTCGCTTTTTACATATTTCCTTGTTTGGCATATGAAAGAACCGCTATTACTATCTGCGTGGATATGTGGACAGAACTCCCAGCTCTGTGTCTGGGTGCTCAGGGTTGTCCAGCCTGGACAGAGGCAGCACACATATTTGTCAATATGAGATCCGATCAGGCAGCATAATCGATTTAACCATAACCACCGGTTTAACCGATTATACTGGATATGCAGTCGCACTTCCGTGAGCTGTGGCGCCATGCTGCAGCACCAGTGACAGTGGTCACAACGGCTTTGAAAGACGAACTGGCCGGAATGACCATCTCGTCATTGACCTCACTGAGCATGGGACCTCCTCATTTGCTCGTGAGCTTTAATTGCCAGGTTCCGTCAAGAACCGGCAATTTTATCCACAAAAGCCAGCGAGTGGTTTTGAATATGCTTTCTGCATCGCCTCACAATATCCATCTTGCAAAAGCATTTGCCGGTTTTGGAGGTCAAAGGCACAGCAATCCATTTGCCAAATATCCGGATTATTTCATCAACGACGACAGCCATGGAATTCCGCGGATCACTGGAGCAGTATCGCATTTGCTCTGTGATGTTAAGCATGTCGTACCTGTGCAGGATCATGAAATCATTGTTGCCAGTGTCGACAAAATGTGGATCAACGGTGGAAATCCGCTGATCTATCGGGATCACAAATTCTGCCGAGTTCACGAGAAGCCCGAGGAGCAACTTACGGAAGAGGAACTCAATAAAGATTGAATGCTAAAAAATTGCATGGGTGATGAGGATAATAATGACTTATGATAATGAAAAATGCGAAGCATGAGAGCATCACAAAGACCAAAAAAAGCATCGTATTTTATGTACATAGACATCCGCATAGAACGTAACATGATTATGCCAATTTGATGATTTTGAAAGAACCTTTGTCTTTATTTGTGAGATGGACATTTTTTCTATTTACATACACAAGAAATCATCATGCATTAGACCGTGACGCTTTACCTACGCGAAGGCATCAAGCCATAGGCCTTATGCACCAATGATAAAAATAAGACATGTTGAACCTATTAAAACGCACAGATTTTCTAGTTAAAAATTGTTCGTTGATGATTTTTCTGAAGACAAAACCGGATATAGATACACATATTTACTTTCCACGAATTTCGTGACATTAATTAGCCTGTGTGCACGTTAGTAGCACCGCTGTCGTGGGCTCGGGTTACTCAGCACCAATCACTTAGTTCACAATTGACCGACGTCTCTACCCTATTTTGGACCATCCATAACTTTCAGTATGCAGAGGTCGTCGCAGATAATCGCCCGCTCGTTGCGGGTGTCGTCGAGCTTGCGTTCTTTTACTACGACTGCTTCTCGTCGTGCAGTTCAGGATACACCCGACGGTATTGTCCACCTTGCTGGACTGCCCCGAGTTCAGGCCCAGATCAAAACTGTGCCGTTGGAGAACCCCGCGGACAAGTACAAGGACATCTCCAACGATCTGCACAAGTACGGTCGCTATCTTGTGAGTGCGATGCCCAGGCTGATCCAGCAGTTCACCGTATGGAAAGACGAGCTCACGATCTGTGTTGCACCGTCTGCTCTTATCCCCGTGTTGCGATTCCTGCGTGATCACACGGCGGCACAGTTCAAGTCTCTGGTCGACGTGACTGCTGCCGACTTCCCGAGCCGGGAAAACCGATTCGAGATTGTTTATAACCTGCTGAGTGTTCGTCACAACTCCCGAATCCGCGTCAAGACTTATGCTTCTGAGTTGAGCGCGGTTCCTTCAGCGACTGGTCTGTACGAGTCTGCGAACTGGTACGAGCGCGAGACCTTCGACATGTACGGCGTCTTCTTCGAGGGCCACCCTGATCTGCGCCGAATCCTCACTGACTACGGTTTCGAGGGCCATCCGCTGCGCAAGGACTTCCCACTCTCTGGCTACACGGAGGTCCGGTGGGACGAGGAGAAGAAGCGCATCGTATACGAGCCCGTGGAGCTCACGCAGGCGTTCCGTAACTTCGGTGATGCGAGCGCTTGGGAACAGGTTGGCTCCGGTCGTGACGACCGTCCAGCTGAGTTCAAGCTTCCTGAGCCGGCTCCGGAGGATGTGACTGATGAGAAGAAAAAATAGGTTCAGCATAAAATAATGATAAAAAATAGACTACTGCAAATATGTGATTCGTTTCATAACAATATAGATTTACATAAACAGTGGATATGTGTGTGTGGGTGTGTGGGTGTGTGACTTTATAATGCCGTAAATTGTACATGAGGGCACATCTACACGGATGCGGGATGGCTCTTTATATTTTACAGAGCAGACAATTGCTGTTTCAAAGAACTCAATTGCTGCTGCTTGCTCTGGTAATGCTCTTTGAGTGCATCGAGCTGTTCAGCGATCATGTCTAGTTCCTCACGCACGTTGCCGAGATCATCAGATTTAGACGATCCTGTTGACTTGAGCTTGCTCTCCTTGTAGTCGAGCAACAGCTGCAACTCGCGACGAACGACCCCTGATTTTGACGAACCACTCTGAAGCTTGCGCTGCTTACCTTCCTCGATCTTCTTCAGTCGGGATTCAAGGTCCTCTAACTCCCGCTTTAGCCGGACCTCCTCCCAATCGCTATCAAGGTTGCCTGAAAAGTCGGTTCCTTGGCTTTGGAAGCCCTGTGATCGACCTCCTAGACCAAGACGTGACATGTAGCTCTCGGCAAACGATGATTTCTGGGATGAGCTTCCCGAAGTAGGGGTGGGTTGTAATGGTTTGCGGATCTCCGACTGTGGACCGTTCACGTCATAGTTGAGCATTTCCTTGCCAAAGGTCGCTCGTAGTGATGCTGGGACAGAGCGTGGTAATCGCACGCCTTTATGTCTCTGGTTTAGAATATGTAGGAACACAATGCTTTGCTCTTTATCGATTTTGGCCTCGCTCTTTGGATTGACCAGGTTCCACGCCGAGGAAACATCGGTGGCCGGCACATTTAAAGTGGAATACAGCTCGGTGAGGCTGTCAAAGGCTAAACGCCCACGAGTGTCACTGTTCACTGAATAGATCGTCTCGTATTCTCGGCGCTCTGACGGGCTGATGTACCAGGAAAAGTCCTGTTTCAAGTTTAGATCTTCATCGTCTATCAAACTGTTATTCGCGGGCTGACTCATGGCGCTGGTGTTGCCAGATAGTGCATTCTTTGCATCGAGTAAGTGCTGCTTACTTGCAGGCACAAGCCAGGACGGAAGCTGTGAAGGAATCGGTTCATCGGGGGACTTCAGACTGTCGAATACCAGCCTCATCGCAATACAGAATTCCTCGAAATCCATCTGCCCATCGCCGTCAATGTCCGCCAAGTCCCAGATCTTCTCGAGCTTCGAGTTCGGAAGCTGTGAATTCTGGAGCACAGACATCATCTGGGGCCCAGTGAGAAGCCCATTGGCAGGCTGCTGCTGCTGGAAGATTTCCCAGTACTTTGAAATCTCCTCCGGTGAAATTGATGGCATCTTCTTTACCGTCTATGCTATTCAACTCTTGCAAGGCCGTTTCTGTACTGCGAAGACGTAGGTGCGACTAGGGCGAAGGGTGATCATCGTCAGCAGATAGTAAGTAAGTATTATTGTAACAAACGCGCATCATCACGAAAATGGGGATCTCCCGGTTTCACTCATGAGGATCAAGCAGCCTTCGAGTCTGCAAGTCACACAGAGAAGAAAAGAAAGTAAAGGAAAGATAGTTTCAAATACGCGACGGCTGACGCTTTTCTCAGCTAATGATCAATCTCATATTATACCACAATAATTTTCTATCGCATCCATAAATTTAATTTTTTTGTGCCAGTATGCTTCGCGTATGTCTCAACTCGTGAAATAAGTATACGAAGGATGGATGGTGGGGCTGATCATCTGAAATTGCCAAGTGATGCGGCTTCACGGACGAATAATTATAGTTACGAACTGATGTATGTACCCATATGCACGTCGGTTTTGGCGGCCTTATCTTTTTCCCAGCCAGACTATTAATTTAATGTTCCCACTCGGTTAAGGGTGAGTAAGAAGCTGGGCCGAGCGACGTCGCAAATCCCCGCCGCCCCAAAAACCACACGTATGGTGACATGACTGCTTTATTCACGCGATCGGACAAAAAATATTTCATTACAAGCAAACAATTAAAGCTATTTTAATGTTCATATTTATATAAACAGCCTTACGGCCATGAAAATTTCATTTTTTCTCGCGTCTTTCGGTGCTTTTTTATATTTGTGTTATTATTCTAAACCGTCTCGGAGCCCCGTATCCTATATATTGGCTGGTTTTTTGAGTGGTCACCTTTAACCAACCCTTGACGGAATTTGTACTCTTAATGCTCGGAATGGAGATGTCGCGCGTAGGGTTAGCCTCAAAACCGCTTTCTATCATGTTTCATAATGACAACCAGAGCGCATACAGCGCATATCCGATGCACATTATCTACACGTGTGTTCAGATCGTAAACTTACTCTAGCCTCTTATAGGAATTTTGGGAGTGTGTAATAATCTCATGATTCGCTACATAAAAGTTGAAACCACCAATCTCACAGAAAATGTAATGTGTCAGGATAATTATTTTGAAGCTCTCTGATTAAAGAGAGGTTATGGGCGGAATGGAGGCAAACCTCCAGGGCCTTCACAACTCACGCGTGCATTCCTGCATGAATGCATGCATAAATACTACTTTAGTCCCGTCACATGCATATGCGATTTATATGCCTGAGCTCCGCGTATTCTGAAACAAGGGAAGCCTGCGCCTTCTTAATATTAGTGATTATTTGAAACGACCGCGTTCAAGTTAAGTTGCTGCGGGTAGCTTCGGCAAGATCTTTTAAAAAAGGTAACCACGGGAAATCTTTCAGTTCTAAAGACGCGAAGAGGAAGCGTCCAGGCTGAAGAGCAAAGAGACTCTCAGGAGAGAGCTTGTACTAAATCCAATAGTCTTCCTTTTTCCAGAATAGTGTAATGAAGCATCCTACGTTTTGGTCACACTTTCTCTGTTTGTTCTCACTAGTGTCTGGTAAACCTAAATCGAACGGTTTCATTTCATTTGATCTCTTTCATTCATCTGACTTGAAATCGTCCGGTAGACTAACATCAAGAGAAATCGATGCAGTTTTAAACAATCAGTACTCATGGTATGGTATTGAACTGGCCATTGGAACTCCACCGCAAATGGTGACCTTGCAGGTTGATACAGGATCGAGTGACATGTGGGTTGGCGGAAATCAATTTTCAGCAAGTTCGAGCTCGACATATCATGAAAATACCACGGACCCCTTTGAGATTAAATATGGTGATGGTAGCGGTGCGACAGGTACCTATGCGCAAGACAAAGTCACGATAATGGACTTGAATGTGACTCTGGAAAACGCTAACTTCGGCTATGCCCCTTCGTCACAAGCATTTCCTCAAGTTGTTGGAATTGGTATGGCTGAAAATGAGGCAACAACAGGACCCAGGTACTCGAACCTACCAATGCAGCTAAAAGAGCAGGGTTTCATTTCCGCCATGGTTTATTCCATGCGTCTGGGAAGTTACACTTCTCCAGGACAGTTAGTATTTGGTGGAATCGATCATTCGCAATACGAGGGTGAGTTACAAAGTATGCCGTTAGTAAGTTCGTCTACTTTTACAGTACAGCTTGATGGTATTTTTCTCAAAAACCAAACTGTGTACAGCACACCCCAACCAGCTTTATTAGATTCTGGTACAACTAACCTCATTCTGCCGAACGATATGATCTTAGCGCTGATCAACGGCATGGAGCCCGAGCAGAATTGGCAACCTGGTAATGGATTTGCTGTGAATTGTACCTCTGTGAAGCCTGATTCATATTTTGAACTCAGTTTCAGCGGCGCTCGAATGCGTTTGCCTTTTAAGAATATAGTTGATCCTCCGTCATTGACCCGAGAAGGGGAAGTGCCGACTTCTGGAACTTGTGGACTTGGAATTCAAGTCGGATCTGATGTGACCCCAGTCATTTTAGGAGACAGATTTCTGGTCGGGGTTTACGCTGTTTACGATATAGATAACCGACAAGTTGCTTTGGCCAATGTTCGAGAGAATAACGGCACATATAGCAATTTGACGTCACAACCGGACCTGGAGCCCGTCCAGAATAATGGCGTCATACCGGGAGCAGTGAAAGCACCTAATTACTCGAGTGTAGCTGTTTCAGCAATGGCTGGCCGTGTCGAGGCAACAGCTGTGGTATCATCTGCATCCGTAATTTCACCCAATTCTCAAGAAACGAGTCCTCCGACTACAGCTTCCACAGCATCCTCCACAGTCAAGACATCCAGTAATAGTGCACAGATTGTGGCGTGCTCGTCCTTGCTTTCATTGGCTTCCATCATTCTATTCTTCCTCTAAACCGAGATGCTATTCTATTATTTATTATAATTAAATTTACGTACTTCTAATTCTTCTCTTTTGAACTCACATTCACTATGAACGCGAGTGGAATAATTCCGAGACTCTGAAATTGTGAATTTATATCCTATCCTGATCTATGAAGAAAAAAAAAGTCGCGTTATACTCCTAGAATTGCTTTTGAATTTTTGTGGCCTTTGAATTCAGAAATAAGGCTATTTATGTAAGATGCGAGCCAATACTTCAAACAGTTTTAAATTAATAAAGAGAACCCAAATTACAGCATAACCGAGTCGGAAGATCAAATCTAAGTCCCGAACAAGATTCTACTCTCGTACGTCGCTTACACACGTCAGTGCAATTAGCGGTTCTTGAACTTGCCAGAGAGCCACTCGAAGCCCTCCAACAGACCGTCGCCACGGGTGGCACAGGTTGCCTGGATGTACCACTCACGGTTGTGCAAGGAGTGAAGACCGAGCTTCTCAGTGATCTCAGCAGCGTTCATAGCGTTCGGCATATCCTGTTTATTCGCGAAGACCAGCAAAATAGCGTTGCGAAGCTCGTCCTCATTCAACATGCGCTGGAGCTCCTCACGAGCCTCCTTAATACGATCGCGGTCATTAGAGTCGACCACGAAGATGATACCCTGAGTGTTTTGGTAATAGTACTTCCAAAGAGGGCGGATACGGTCCTGTCCACCGACATCCCATACGGTGAAAGTGATGTTTTTGTACTCAATCGTGTCGACGTTGAAACCGATGGTGGGAATGGTGTGAACAAGCTCACCGAGCTTCAGCTTATAGAGAATCGTGGTCTTACCGGCTCCATCGAGACCGACCATGAGAATGCGCATCTCCTGATGGCCCAAAAGCCCGGCGAAAAGCTTTGAAAACGACAAACCCATCTTCGTTTACTACTGCTATGGAAGGGGAAGGGGTGATGTGTGAGGCTATGGCATTCAAAACCGCGATGAGGTGTCGTGTTATGTCAGCAGACATCAATCAAATCAACAGTAGCTGGGCGGATACTCGCCACAACCCTAGGATTGGAATATTTCGAACGCGTGTATGCACTGTATGGCGCTGATAATTGCCAGTATTATCCCGAACGTGAACATGTGGTGAATATTGGTGGATCTGCTTGACGATCTACACCACCGAGTGGTGCTTCACATGGCATAAATAGTTGAACTAATACTTTTCCACCAAGGTTTAATGTATAAAGAACGTAAAGAATAAAACAAAGTAATTCAACACGATCTTATGAATGATCTTGCTAAATCTCCGTACATAAGATTATGTGCTCTTCAAGACACGATTCTGTTTCTGGATTTTTATTTATCACAAGGAGTGTGTGCTACAAATTTGTTCATGAAATTTAACTAATGTTTCAATGACACGTTCATGGCTCACGGCGACTTCGCAACTCATTCATAATACGCGCGTCTTGGGGCGAGGTGGCCCTAGCCCCTATATGCAAATCCCCGGATAACGATAAAGTTGAGGAGACGAAGTTTGCTCGCGAAAAGAGGAGTAATGGGAACTTGATGAGAATTTTACTAGGTTATAGACCCCCTTGTTGCTGGGTAGGCCATGGCTGAGGGGTTTCTCGTTGCTGGGACTTCTGGTGCACGGAAACAACAAGATGTATTGTATGACTAATTATGTTGGAAATGATGGCTAATATAGGGCTTCACTTCTCGATCTGAGTTGATTGTAAAAGTTTTCAGAAATCCTTACTAATACATGTCACGAGGCTCACGCCAGCGTGGGAGCGAACGAGGGCACTGGGTAGTCCCAACATCGTAGGTTTTGAAATTTGAAGGGGAGCCTTAACACATCCGAAACTTTTAGCACAGAAACCATGTCGGATTTGAAGTTGAAGGACATCAAGGAGTTGTCTCAGGACCAGCTCAAGGACCAGCTCGTTGACCTCAAGGAGAGTCTTCTCAAGCTGCGTGCTAAGGCTCAGGGTGCCCGCCCCGGTGAGATCAAGCGCACTCGTAAGACCATTGCCCGTGTCCTTACCGTCATCAACCTGAACGCCCGTGCCGAGGTTGCCAACAGCATCCAGAACAAGAAGCATCTCCCCAAGGACCTTCGCCCCAAGCTTACGCGTGCCCTCCGCCGTAAGCTCTCCCCCGCTGAGGCTCAGGCTAAGACCCTCCGCGCTTCTAAGAAGGCCGCTGCCTTCCCCAAGCGCAAGTACGCTCTTAAGGCCTAAATATATATTGTTTCTAACTTATAATTATCTCTGAACGACAATTTGATTCCCAAGCATAACACTGAGTGCGACCTAAAGATGATATGGAACTAACAAGGCAGCTACTGAAGTTGTGATTACCATTGTTCATATTGTGTGCGATACATATAGATACGAACTAAAGAGCTTATTTATTGTCAGGTTTAAAACAAGGGAATACACGATTTTCCTAAGTCTCGGCTCTTTCACGGTTGCAACTAATTGAGCCCTGGATGGTATAGAGAATATATATTTACTTCTGTTATCCATGAATTACATACATGAGCCCAGATGGGCATTAATGAGCACGGTTTAGAAACGGAACATGTAAGGTAAATAGCAGCAATAGGGCAAGGTCTGTTTACACCGACCGGGCCTTATCTTGCTCACGTAAAGCGAGACTATCCCTATCCCCCTTATCCGACATAATAGACCTTACAGCCAGCATTACATTAGCCTCTCAAGGTCCCCCTTACATCTCCACATCAATCACAACTTGTTTCGTCAGGAGATATGAGTGTTGCCACTGCCCGGAAATTCGTGCAGAAGGTCAGTCTTCACGAGGACCAGGATGGCGAGAGCAAATATGGTTCGGTGCTGAGCATCAGTGGTCCCGTTGTGGTTGCTGAAAACATGCTTGGTGTGTCCATGTACGAACTCGTCAAAGTTGGCCACCAGAACTTGGTCGGCGAGATTATCCGCATTGAGAGTGACAGAGCGACCGTTCAGGTGTATGAGGAAACATCGGGACTCATGGTCGGTGATCCTGTGCTCCGAACGGGCCAGCCTTTGAGTGTTGAATTGGGCCCCGGCTTGATGGAGACGATCTACGACGGTATCCAGCGTCCGTTGATGGACATCCGCAAGAGCACGGGCTCAATTTATATTCCACGTGGTGTTGAAGCCGTTGCTTTGGACCGCAAGAAGAAGTACGAGTTACATCCCGTCAAAACCTTGAAGAAGGGTGATCATTTGACCGGTGGTGACTTGATTGGCTCCGCTTTCGAGAATTCACTCGTGAATGACCACAAAATCATCTTGCCTCCGCGTGCCAAGGGTACCATCACCTGGATCGCCGAGGAAGGTAGCTACACTGTGGACGAGAAGATTGTTGAGCTCGAGTTTGCCGGCAAAAAGACGGAGTATTCCATGTTCCACATCTGGCCCGTGCGAGTTCCTCGTCCTGTTGCTGAAAAGACCTCGGCTGACTACCCTTTATTTACGGGTCAGCGTGTATTGGACTCTTTGTTCCCGATGGTTCAGGGTGGTACTACGTGTATTCCTGGTGCGTTCGGTGCGGGTAAAACCGTCATTTCCCAGAGCTTGTCGAAGTACTCGAACTCTGATGTGATCATCTACGTTGGTTGTTTCGCTAAAGGTACTCAAGTGAGAATGTATAACGGCGCATCCTGCGCCATTGAGGACATCAAGATCGGTGATAAAGTCATGGGTGCCGACGGAACTCCTCGCGACGTTGTGGATCTTCCTCGTGGCCGCGAAACCATGTACAAGATTACTGCGAAGCCGCAGATGCCTCTTTCTAGCTCGAACCGCAAGCCTTTCGGTGAGATCTCTTATATCTGTAATGCGACGCATTTGTTGGTACTTTTCACCCCGCAAATTGTGAAGCTCGAAGAGAAGGTCGTCGACAGTGACATTTGCAGCATTGTGACCGCTCTGCGCATGGTCAAGGTCCTGATCCGCTGCGCTGATGGCTCTTCGCGAGTTGTTTCCATGCCCAAGGAGTACGAGATGCAGTTCCTTCATGCCGACTACGCAAGCATCGACGAGGCACATGCGGAGGTTCACAAATTCATCAACGCTATTCAGGCAGAATCGCCGATGTTTGAGTGGACTATCGAGGCTCGTGACATGAAGCTTGTCAGCAACTTTGTCAGAGATGCCACATACCAGAAGTCTGAGCCTCTTCGCGGGAATAGACCTCAGTCTAAGAATGCACTTGCTCGCAATGGTTTGGCTTATATTGGTGGTATTGCATGGTCATCAGATAAGGTTTTTCATATGCAGAGCGGGAACTTGACATTTAATTCCCTTTCTTCACAGGTTGCTAAGCAGGTTAAACACTGCGCTAAGCAGAATTTGCTTTCATTCACAGAGCCCTCCCTTAACAACCAGTTTTGTGCCTCCAGTTTTGACTCGGCTGATTCTGAATTTGTGGAAATCACGCATGAGGACGGCTTGATTGAATTTGTGGAAAGAGGACTCGACGGACTCTCGGTTGGCTCCAAAGCAAATGACACACTGTCAATCACTATTGAACACCACCCTGCATTTGCTAAATATCTGTCTGATCGCGCGACGGTGTTGGCAGAGATGCCTACTCGAGTCGTTTCTGAGCGTGAAGCGTACCTCGTTGGAATGATCGATGCTTTCGGTACTGTCACCAACGCGACGGATGGTACCATCAAGGTTACCATGAGGCTAGATACTGCTGAGACTACCACTGGCCTTCTTAATCTATGTCGATCCTTGGGTCTTTTGGCCGAGGCCACCGAAATTCTTGATGCTCATATTTATGAGGTTGTTATTATGGGTAGAGCATCTGAGAAGTCATATCCGTCTTCCTTAATCAACAAGCGAACAATCATGGAAACCTCCGAGTTGAACTCGCAAATGTTCAAGTTCACTATGGAAACTCTTGATGCCGATGAATATTATGGTATCACGTTGGACAAGGACAGTGACCACAAGTTCCTGCTTTCTAATTCCGCACTCGTGCACAACTGTGGCGAGCGTGGCAATGAGATGGCCGAAGTCCTGAAGGAGTTCCCCGAGCTGACGACTGAAATTGATGGCCGTCAAGAATCTATTATGAAGCGTACTACGTTGGTAGCCAATACTAGTAATATGCCGGTTGCGGCACGTGAAGCTTCGATCTACACAGGTATCACGATTGCAGAGTATTTCCGAGACCAGGGTAAGAACGTGTCCATGATCGCTGATTCATCTAGTCGTTGGGCCGAAGCGTTGCGTGAGTTGTCCGGTCGTCTGGGTGAAATGCCGGCTGACCAGGGTTATCCGGCTTATCTCGGTACCAAGTTGGCTAGTTTCTACGAGCGTGCTGGTAAGGTTCACGCGCTTGGATCTCCTGACCGTATCGGATCTGTTTCCATTGTGGCCGCTGTTTCTCCTCCCGGTGGTGACTACTCTGAACCGGTCACAACTGCCACTCTTGGTATCACTCAGGTATTCTGGGGTCTTGATAAGAAACTGGCTCAGCGTAAGCATTTCCCGTCTATTAACACTGCAGCCTCATACTCAAAGTACACCGATGCTTTGAATCCTTATTACGCGAAGAACTACCCCGATTTCCCGTCGTTGCGCACTTCCATTAAAGAAATTATTTCAAAGGCCGACGACTTGGAGCAGGTGGTTCAGCTTGTAGGCAAGAGCGCCTTGGGTGATGGTGATAAGATTACGCTTGACACAGCTGCCTTGATCAAGGATGATTTCTTGCAGCAGAATGGTTACTCTGAGTACGACGCATACTGCCCTGTTTGGAAGACAAGATTGATGATGCGTGCATTTGTGTCTTATTACGAGGAGGCGCAACGCGCTGTTGCTAACGGTGCGCAGTGGAACAAACTGTTGACGAAGACTGCCGATGTGAAACACAAGGTGTCTTCCGCCAAGTTCTTCCTTCCTACTGACGGTGAGGAGAAGGCAAACAAGGAGTTCGGCGCCCTTCAAAATGAGATTATCGAGAAATTCGGCGAATCTCAGGAATAAGATAATAACGATTTGATTATCCAATGACCAAAGCACATTTTTTAAAAAAAGAAACATAAAATGGATATACAAAGCTTTATATGAATGGCTGAATAAGATAGATACTTGTTATTTCTGTATATCTATATCATTCACCGCAGTAAATACAAGACCATAGAGGGCAAATACCTCTCCCATCTTCTTCGACAGCGTTCTGGATATATACATGTGAACGAAGTGATTCTTGGGCGGGTTCGTACATATAAACAACATTCTCTTCAGTAGATAAAGGCGGGTATCTCGGTTCAAGTCCGTGAATGATACCATCCGGAAAAACTGAAACAGCCTCACGCATCTCTATGTCTAATCGTGACGGAGGACTCGCTAGCTGCGGCGGTCTCAAATATGAGGTCAAGGGTAAGCAGCAGATGGGCATGCATGCTAACTCTAACACTTTTTTGGGGAGAGCATTGATGAAAACCTCGATCGACCATTGGGAATCGTTAAGAACGAGGCGGTTATTTTGAAAATCCGAGCAGATCGATGTGGACGGCAGTTTGTCTACATCTTTAGTATCGTCTAGGGAACGATCATTTGATGTGACCAAAAATATATTATTGTGTCCTTGTAATATAGACAAAACCTTGCGAAGATGCATGAACTTTCAACAAAGCATAATTTTAGTCTGAACAAAGAGAAATGATGGTACATTTCATGTAGTAACAATAATTCTGAATGTACTCGGCGGTTGAGACTCCAAATGATATTTTACCCATACCTCTTTGCATTCAGTTACATAAAGTACGGGGGTGGCATTCTCATGCGTGACGTGATGTTTGTGGGGTGAGCAGTGATTCTGGCGAGCCGTTCTATTATTAACCAGCGGCGACGCAGGTGGTCATCCAGTCTGGGAATACTGTGTTGTTTATCTTCCTAAACGTAGGGCGTGGATGGGAGGGCGCTTTGTCACCCATCGATCTGGCACGATACCCCAGTTCCCTTTTACGTTGCGGTGCACATTCTCTTCGTACCCAAAGACACCACTGTCATAATAACAATTTCCCTCTCATCCAAACACCATCAACAACGCATTTTTTTCGGAGGAAAGAACTAGACTTAGTTCGAACCATCCAAACCCCTCGTGTAAAAATAAGGATACTGCGATAGTACCTTGAACCTTTTAATCCGTCACTGAGCTAGAAAAAATACCGATCTCGTGCCTTCCTCCCCCACTCAAGCAGGTGCATCAAGATCACACGCATCAGTCATTAGTAGTCACTTTGAAGCAAGAAATATCCAGCCTCAGCTTGAAACCCCAAACACAGCTGGGCCTTCACATACTCACAGCACAGCATCACATACCAAGGCACCATGGAAATTGATCCCGATGTCCACATGGAAGACGGCGATGGCATGCTCATGAATGGCCTCGTCTCGTCCGAGAACCACCAGAACGACCTCGATGGCTGGATCGAGACTTTGAAGCAGTGCAAGCCTCTGAGCGAGAAGGAAGTCCAGCAGTTATGTGCCATGGCAAAGGATGTGCTGCAGTTCGAGCATAACGTACAGGCCGTACAGGCCCCAGTCACAGTATGTGGCGATGTCCACGGCCAGTTTCACGATTTGATGGAGCTGTTCAGCGTGGGCGGCCCCTGTCCCGACACAAACTATCTATTCATGGGTGACTACGTCGACCGCGGGTACTATTCCGTGGAGAGCGTCAGTTATCTCGTGGCAATGAAAGTCCGATATCCGAAGCGGATCACAATTTTGCGGGGAAACCACGAAAGTCGCCAGACCACACAAGTATACGGCTTCTACGACGAGTGCCTGCGCAAGTACGGCAGTGCATCCGTATGGAAGATGTTCACAGACCTGTTCGACTATTTTCCCATCACTGCTTTGGTGGACAACAAGATTTTCTGCTTGCACGGCGGCCTCAGCCCCAGCATCGACTCAATAGATAGCATTCGGAGCCTCAACCGGTTTCAGGAAGTCCCGCATGATGGTCCCATGAGCGACCTACTCTGGAGTGATCCGGACGAGCGATCAAATTGGGGTGTTTCGCCGCGAGGCGCGGGCTTCACTTTTGGCCAGGATATTTCAAAACAATTCAATCATCGCAACGACCTACAGCTGATCAGCCGTGCGCACCAGCTCGTGATGGAGGGCTATGCATGGAGCCACGACCAGCAGGTCGTGACCATTTTTAGCGCCCCGAACTACTGTTACCGCTGCGGTAATTTGGCCGCAATTATGGAGCTGGACGAAGAGCTCTACACATCATTTTTGCAGTACGATCCGTGTCCACGGGCAAATGAGCCAAGCGTCAGCCGAAAAACCCCTGATTATTTCCTTTAATCACCGGTCTAATTTTATTTATGCTGTCTCAGCCATTTATTCTATTTTATTGTGTACAATCCCCAATCATGCCTGCGAGCATGAAAAATAAATAATAATAATAATATAGCTGAGCAAATAACTCATGAGCTGTATTTTTGTTTCACTCCCCGGATTTAGATTTTCGAGTCCTGCGCGATTTTTCCATATCGGTCCAAGGCAATATCACACATTGCATTAAAAGCACGCTGCACTTCCTTATCGTAGTCCTGTTCGTCGATCCGGGCCTCCATATCCTTCACAATTTCCGTTCGGGGCCGACCAGCAACAAAAACAACATAACGCAAGCCCGGAAACGTCTCTTCGTATTTCTCATTAAGCTCGTATAGTCGGTGCGCAACTTCTGGACTTGTGTCATTTTGAAGACTAGCTTGCTCTGCTCGCGACTGAGCACTGTTAACTTTCTTAGCACCCAAACGCGGGTGTGCACCCACGATTTTTGCGACTCTCGGATCGTCCGAGTGCAATTTAGTGAGCAATTGACGAACTCTGTCGATGAAAACAGGGTAGCTAGGTTGCTCCGAGTCAGTCAGCGGTTTGATCAGTTCCTCTAATGTCGGACAGGGCTCAAAAAGAGTTGCAACCGCATCGTTTTTCTGTGACTGCTTTAAATGTTGGAGCTCACTAATTGGCGGAAGAACACCCATTTGATTTCAAATTCTGAAGTTGGAGAGGTTTCGATTAACGTAGATTTATATTCTACTTGACGATGATGACTCGTTCTGCACTAATGACATTACACATGTTATAAAAGTCTGGGAATTCCTGGATCTCTCTGATAAGGGGACCCTTGACCCGATATGTCGGGTTATTGACATCTGAAAAGCAGCAGCAACTTTCGCCAAGCAAGAAATAAAAAAATCTAAAAATTCAGCGCCCGCGACCGTTGCCGAACCACCCCATTTGACTGCATTTAGCCGTAGCTACGATCTGCTTCAAACCTGAATTCTCCGGACTAAATATCTACGAATATTATTTGTGTAGCATCTATTCACATGACATTTTTAACCGTTAAGTGGGAATACCGCTAGGTTTTGGCATCCGTCCAAAGCCCGCGCTTCCGCCCCTCAACTCATTGTTATTAGTCTGAAAATTTCACCTGCTTAGGGCGAATGCGGAACCAACCTCACAAAACAACCCACAAAACACACTCTTCCATCTAAAATTCCTAATGCCGTCAACGTCCACAATTACGACAGGCGCCCTCTTACTCGGTGTGGCGTCCTATTTGTTCTACTTCGACTACCAGCGAAGACACTCTCCTGAGTTCCGCAAGGAGCTTCGTCAGAAGAACAACCAGCATGCAAAGGCCAAGGAGTCCGCCATCAAGGCTCTGCAGAAGCAGCAGCGTGCAGAAATCGAGACCATGATTGACGATGCGAACAAGGCTGTGCCCATTCCCACCGACGTCAAGGAGCGTGAGGTCTTCTTCATGTCCGAGATTCAGAAGGCTGACCAGCTTGTGAACAGTGGTGACTATGCTGAAGCCGCCCTCAGCTTCTACCGTGCGCTTGTGTCGTACCCCGAGCCCATGAGTCTACTCGGCATGTACGAAAAGAGCATTCAGCAGAAGGAAGTCTTGGAGATTGTGCGAACAATGATTGTGCTGCGTCCTCCAATCGAAGTTGCGAACTTCATCAAGAAGTCTTTGTCAGGCAACCTTGACTAAATAGATGCACATAGTGAATTCAGCGAAGTTGGGACAACCCAAGAAAAATTATCGCTATAATCTTCAAATAAAATATTGCTTGACTACGAATTGAAAGTAAATCCCATTTTTTTCTTTTTATTTTCTATGTCCTTACATTAGATTCGAAATATGTATTAAGACATTGCATATTTTCTGTCATCACTCGTCATTGCCTCTCACTCTTTTGTTTCCCCATTCCCATGCAGGGGGGAACATGGGGGTGGAAAGTGCTGCTCCTGCCCATTTACCTGTGCGTAAATTGGGACGTGCTCTATACGCGCCCTATTCTGTGTACTTATTGCAAACCTGCCCCAATCACACATTGAACACTTTGTTGTAGCCGGTTATTTGACATTGCGCATCCGTCAATAATCATCATCGAAGAAGATGCCAGGTGACGATATTCGTGAACGAAGATTACAGAGACTAGCGAAACTTGAACGTGCTCGTGCTGAGGCTGACAAGCAGCAAGCTTCAAACTCGGACAATCCTTCGTCGGAAAAGGCGACTAGCTCCCAGCAAGACGCGAATCAGACAGCACAGAAGCGTGTAGAGCAGACAAATACGCAATCTCCGAAACCGGCCGTGGCAAAGCCGGAGCAGAAGCCGACCGACGCCAAATTAGGCCACAATTTGTCTCCGAATCCCGAATCGAAGTCCTCAAGTAAACAATCCACTCCAAAGAGGCTCGCAAATGCCGATGACAAGCGGATTTCTGCGAAATGGCTTTTTGATATGAAAAATGGCCCCGACATTGCTCTTGAGGAAGTCGAAGATCTTCCTCAGCTGCTCTGGGCCGAAATCATTTCGGACCGACCAAAGCCATTATCGTACGTTATAGAGGTTTTCCACCGTGCAATGTCTGTGAGAAACCTGAAACCCGACGTTGTAGAACCTATTCTGCCCGTAATTGCGTCCATGGGATACATTCTCGCTTCCATGAACGAAACAGAGGATCTTTATGAAAACGTGTCGGCCGCCTTCTTGGACTGCAGCTTAAATGACCATTTAGACTGCGAGTTTGTGGAGGTGTTGCTTGAAGCCATCCATGACGACGAGATATTGACCTTCTACGTCATTGTTCATGAATGCGTGAACTTGCTCCGTAGGCTTGACTTTGTTGCACCTAAAATCGTCGCCACTTTCCGCGTGCTTGAGTACGTGCTCGAGTACCCACCAGCAGCTGAGTTTGCCCTGCAGCTTCCGGATGTACCGGCCACGTTAGAGCCAAAAGATTTAGTGACGACGCTGCTAGGCGGAATAATGAAACTAGGCGCCGCCCCGGAAGGGCTGATCCAGTTGCATTCTCATCAGATTTTGCTCAATGCTAAGGAAGAAGAACTCAACAACTTAATGAAGAATACAGAGCCCATAACCGAGCTTCTTGAGGGTCTCCAATTCAAATTAGTAAACAAGTTGATTCGACAGAACGAAACGAGTCGCCAGTTGGTGTTGCAATGGTTCAAGGCCATCCTGGAAACCAACCGCGGTCAGATGGCTACTCAGCGCCAAGTAAACAATGTGAACAGCTTCCAGCTCATGTTGAACTCATTCAAAGTTCTGCTCAAACTATCCGAGCCGTTTGTTCAGCTCGGAAACTCGCTTTCGTCGCCGGAGCTACTGAAGCAGCTCAGCAAGATCAACCGCGATTACTTCGCATATAAACAAAGCTTCAACATATCCAATGAGACCAAAGTATTGGCAGCCGAAAACACACCGTTCAATTCTCAAACTAGAACGGAACCCGCTCTTAACTTTGTAACGGAATGTTTCTTCCTCACTGCGGGATTCCTCCATTTCGGGTTCCATGCGGCTGTGCAAGCACTAAATGGGTTCCTGTCGCAGCGGATGGAACACATTACTCATGCATGGACTGGTTTCCCAGCAGATCCGCGCATTCAGCATCTACCGTCTCCGATCAGAGAGGCACATTTGAGAAAGTTTGCGAACATGGTAGTCGTTGTCAAATGCGAGCACGCAGGAGTTAGTGCACTTCTGCACAACATTGAGTTTATGGGCCAGACTTTGCGTTTTGCCAAATTTGTCATGGCATTCAACGCCTATGCATCACAGGATGGCCCCTCCCACGCCATAGAAGTCCAGGTTCCATGGGAGCGTGATCCTCCTGAGAATTACCAGAGCTACCCCGAATTTTTATTAGACGGTCCCATTGTTTCCACAAGCTTTATCATCCGAACATCTGAATTCTTCCGAGACCCTTCTGTGGCCGGCAGTAACAACGAGCTTCTTTTTGACACGGCCATATTCTTTATGAGTAGTCCTAAGGTTCTTCATAACCCCTACTTGCGCAGTAAATTTGTGGAAGTTGTATTCTTTGGCGGAGCTGACGTTCCCCTCGTTAGTGGATCGTCGATCCCGGGTCCTATGTCGACCTTGTTTCTGTCTTCGGATATATGTCGTCGCTTCTTGATGCCGGCGTTGATGTCCGTATTCATCGACATTGAAAGAACCGGACGTAGTGGTCAGTTCTATGAGAAATTCACCACTCGTGAGCTTGTGGCATCTGTAATGCAGGTTCTCTGGCGTGATCCTCATTATCGACTTCAGCTTGTGGGCGAGTCCAAGCAGAATCCAGACTTTTTTGTACGATTCATTGCGTTACTGCTCAACGACGCCACCTATTTGTTGGATGAGGCGCTCGGAAAGGTACTGGCCTTGAAGAAGCTGGAAAGCGGCGACGCAGAGAGTGCACAGTCAGAACGCGACAATGAAGCAGGAAGAGGAAACAACAACGGACAAAACGATCAGATGCAGGAAACTGAGGCAATTACCATCGACAACAACATTCCAAATGAAGAGAATGATGAAGACTCGCCGAATGCTAGTCTCGAGTCTCGCATTCAATCAGCAGAAAGAAGTGCGAAGAACTTCCTGAATTTGTCGCGGACTACGATGACGCTGCTCAATACCTTCACTGGTACTGTTCCGGACATCTTTGCGACCCCCGAAATCATCGACCGATTTGCGGTGATGCTTAACTATAACCTGGCTATTCTGGTCGGCCCCCGCTGCCGAGAGCTGAAAGTCAAAAACCCACTGGCGATTGGGTTCAGCCCGAAGGAATTTTTGTCCAACCTCATTCGTGTCTACTTGAATCTCCGTGACGAGCCGCCGTTCCCGAAGGCCATTGCAAAGGATGAGAGATCTTATAGCGCATCGACTATGGAGCGAGCGCTCTCGATCTTGCGTAAGCACAATCTGATGTCTCCTGTAGACTGCGACCACTTCGAGGCACTTGCAGCAAAAACTAAGGAGGCTTGGGCCGAGGCTCAGGCAGAAGAAGAAGAATTCGGCGACGACGTTCCAGACGAGTATCTGGATCCACTCATGTATACACTCATGGAAAACCCGGTAACCTTACCGACCTCAAAGGTGAATATTGATCTGAGCACGATCAAGACCCACCTGCTTAGCGATCCCACCGACCCATTCAATCGCGTCCCACTTAAACTAGAAGATGTGATTCCCAATGATGCGCTCCGCCAGGAAATCCTGGAATTCAAGAAACAAAAGAAGCGCCAACACGCGAGACATAATGAACTGTCTGAAGAATGAGTACATGATTATTTTTATTTTTTATTTTTTTTTACTCTTATAGAATTTAGTATTAGACCCTTTCTCAATACTAATAATTTAACATCGATCTTAGAAAGACGAGCTTTTCTTTTTCGACTCCTTCTCCATAAGCTTTCCGATCTCACCTCCCATGGAAACATACTCATCGATGTCTGTTCTGTTGACGAATTCGTAAGATTGCAGCCATCTGACGGGATTTGTTAATGCAGCAACCAAGTTCTGTCCGATTTCT
The DNA here is from genome assembly GCA_030579775.1 of Starmerella cellae. NCBI lineage: Eukaryota > Fungi > Ascomycota > Dipodascomycetes > Dipodascales > Trichomonascaceae > Starmerella > Starmerella cellae. The sequence continues at coordinate 100,270 of JAKTRQ010000016.1, forward strand.
TTTGCTGATGTATACGGTTTTCCAGTCAAGTTTGTCACGACGTCAAACTGTCGTTTCTCAAAGTTCCACTTGACATTCTCAACGAGACTACGCAGTTTCTCGGCAGCAGGCTGCATGTATCTCGAGTGGAACGCACTCGACACTGGCAGCTTCTTGACAATCAATCGACTGCCCTCTATTCGCGCTTTCACCAGCTCTGTTAAATGATCTATGTCAGACTGCGCACCGCTTACCACGGTCTGAGAGGACGAGTTAAACGCAGCAATGTCCGTTTCGCATTCGCGACTGCATTTCTCGAGCAGTGAGCACCAATTGTCGCTGAAATTCCGTGGTTTCACGAACATCGTCATTCCAAAGCTCTCAGCAGAGGTGGCAGTGGCATCTCGCATCGCCTCACCCCGAGAACGCACGAGCTTGAGCCCACTCTTGAAATCCAGAATGCCCGCTGCTGCCAGGGCGGTGAACTCACCCAAGGAATGGCCCATTCCATACACACAAGCGGATTCTGGGTTCTGCAGCCTCCACGCCCAGAAATGAGCAAGTCCCTGGGCCAAAAGTAGTGGCTGAGCCAGCTCTGTCGGGGTGGGATCGACGGGATCGCCGTGTCCCAAAAGTATGCGAGGCAACTCGAGGTTCGGCAATGCATCGTTGCAGTCCGCAACAATAGACTCGGCGATCTGCGGGTAGCGCTCCGCCAGTTTGGCGAGCATTCCGAACCGCTGGAATCCCTGTCCCGGGAAGAGTGCGCAGATCTTCATAACCCTTAATGCACGAATAGTGTCTGCACACACTATTAAATTCAACAACCAGAATTGCCTAAAAATTTACAAACCAGAAATTAGCAAAAAATTTACTAAAACTAAAAAAAATGACCAAAAAGATCGCCTAAAAATTCATTGGTTTCGTAGACACACAATTAATGACCAAAAAAGATCGCCTAAAAACCATTATAATATATAAAATAGATTATGCACAATGAATCACTACAGAGTTGAACAGAAAAATCGCTTAGCAATTAATTGTAACATAATGACGACACAGTAAAACTAGCCGACATAGCCTAAAAGTTATCGTTTGTAAATAGATATGGCCTCAAATCATCGTTTGTAAATAGCGGACATGGCCAAATTATCGTTTGTAATATATTAATGTAAATAATTCATTTAGGTACCTATCATTACTCGACTTCCTCTTCCTCTTCCTCGACGACGGTGGCCTTGCGCAGGAACACCTTGCCGTCGCGGACCTCGAGGCGGTCTTCCTCGGGAGTGAGGCCCAGCGCGTACAGCGCCGTGCGGGCGCGGCTGCGGAAGTCGCTCCACGCCGCGGCCTGCATCTCGCGGCGGCGCTTGATGTCTTCTGAGTCCTCCATGGCCATGCTAGCGTCTTCGAGATCGAACTCGGCGGCGCGGGATTTGAGGTTCTTGCTGATCTTCTTGCGCGTCTCCTTTGTGAGCAGCGACGCCGGCCGCGGGCGCCAGATCAGCGAGCCGAGGCCGTCGACCTGCTGCTTGCGCAGCGCGTTGCCCGTGAGGTCGTAGAGAATGAAGCCGCGGCCGCCGGAGTTGCCGCCGTCGCGCGACATGACGGCCACGGTCATGATGTATCGGCCCGACGGGTCCCAGGACAGCGTCTGCGCGCCGAGGTGCTCGACCTGCCACATTTTGACGACGTTGATCGGCAGATCGGCGGCCGCCGGCAGCGCACAGGTCGCCGACGCGGGCATGGCCTGCTCGTGCGACGCGTCGTACATGTCGACGGTGATCTTGCCGCCGCTGACGCGGTAGGCCGCGAGGAACCGCGACCGCGGGCTCCACGACAGGTCGGTGACGCCGCCACTCTTGTCGCCCATGTTGTATGCCTCTTTCCACGTGCCCTGCAGCTTCTTCTCGCGCTCGAGCGCAAAAAACGACAGGATGTTGCGCGTCGTGTTCAACGGCAGCGCACCACCGCCGATGCCGGCGCCGGCGGGGCCCATCTGGCCCGGTGCCGGCGCGGCCTCGAAGTACGAGATCGTCGCGAACCGGTCCGATTTAGGCTCCCACGCGAAGTTCAGAATCGTCTCTTTGAAGTCGAGCACCTCGATGGGGAAGTCCTTCTCGGTCATGCGGTAGATCTCGAGCGACGACGTCAGCGCCTTCTTGTTCTTCGTCAATCGGTCGATCTTGCTGCACAAAAACTTCGCCTCGTTCTGCCAGAAAAACCGCACAGACACGACGTTGAATAACGACCGGTTGTGCACTATTTCCTTAGTCGCCGCATTGACTATACACACTTTCGCTGTCTGGTTTGTAGCCTCGGGTGTCCAGAACGCAAGCAGCTCCTGGCCATTAACGGACTGCGGCGAGAACTGGAAGCTTGCAATGCCGCTGACTTGCATGCTCTTTTTGCCGACGAGGCTGAACGTCTCTGTGTCGTAGATCGAGAGCATGTTCGGCTGCGGAATGCGCGCGAAGTAGCGCGAGTTGCCGCTCCAGTTGAACGCGGGCCACATCGGCGGCAGCTTCGGGTCCTTGCCGGCCGGGAACGGGAACGTGCGCATGGCCGTCTGTGTCTCGATCGACCAGATCGCAATGTTGTTGCCGACATCGGCCTCCTTAAACGGCCCGCCCAATTTGATCGGCGCCTTCGAGCCGGTCACAAGGTACTTCTCGTCGGGACTGAAGTCGACTAACCGCACGTCGCGGTGCGGGAACCGCGCCACGATCTCGAAATCGGGGCCGGCATGCAAGGCCACGCCCTGAGGGTGGCTTGACAACAAATACGTGCCCTGCGGCGACCACTGCACGAACCCGTCCGTGAAGTTCAAGGACGGCTCCATGGCGGCGCGCGGCTCGGCGCCCTTGCGGAACCAGTACACGGAGATGCCATTAACCGCCGACATGACGGCCTGGTCACGGCCGAGCGGATCGGCGAGCCACGAGCGCAGGTGCGGCAGCGACTTGAACTCGGGCACGTTTGGCGCCTTGTACACCTTCTCGGCGCCGTCGACGTACTTCACGACGGTCTCCATCTTGTCGAGCAGTAGCGTGTGCTTTGCATCGAGCTTCTTGTGATTGAACGCCTTAATCGCCTCTACGGCGCCCTCGGCCGTCTCGAACTGCACGAACGCGAACCCCTGCGTCATTTTGCTGGCCTCGTCTATGGGCATGTGGAATCCGGCCTCGCCGCCCTTGACAGGAGCGGCCTTCGCGAACTGCTTGACCAGCACCTTGATGAGCTTCTCCATCTTACTCTCGGGCACAATCGGCAGGCCGTCCACGAGCACGTACTGGTCCAGTGAGAACGTGTCATCGACGGCATATTTGGCCTCGAGGTCTTTGAAATCGACCTCGCCGGCGGGAACTGAGTCGACGGCCATCTCGATATACACACTGGGGATTTCTGCAACCGTGAAAAATTCACCTTGAGTCGTGGGCCGGTCCGGGATACTGTTAGGTCAAAGGTCGTAGTGGGTGTTGGGAGGTAACGGGTGGTAATGAGGTTAAAGGTGGTATTGGGAGGTAACGGGTGGTGAAGGCAGACAGCGGTTCACAGCGGTTTTTCACCCCAAATCATCACCTCACATACCCAGCACATACAAGCACTGCCAAGCACATACAAGCACATACAAGCACATACACAAGCATTCACCTCACCCAGTCTCCACAACCACTACCGTCGATCTGCATATCCTCTATCAAACACACATACTTAATCGTAAATACCTCGTTGTCATCTAAATTACATTCGTCATCTTAATACTAAATTACATCACGTCCGGAACGGATTGTGGCCCGTCGCTTGCTGCGTCTGCGGCTGCCCGAAGTCAATGAGGCTGGGCTGCATCTGGTTGCCCACATTGTCGAGCGCCGCAAACTGGGTCTGGAACTGGCCTGGTGCAGATTTAAAAGGATTTTTGCCCGTCGCCGCCTGCGTGAGCTGCGGCGCCGGCGGCGACACCGCCTGTATGGTCGATACGTTGGGCTGCGACGACGCCGACAGCGACATCGTGCGCTTGAATGGGTTGTGCTCCGTGAGCTGCGCCTGCAGCGGCATCTGCGGCTGCGCGGCCTGCTGGTACTGCATCGGGAATTGCTGCTGGGGAATCTGCTGTGCCGTCGGCACGGGCTGCAGCCCGAAGTCGAGCCCACCTGTGACATTGGATTCAAGGTAAGGATGCGGCTGTTGTTGGACCGGCTGGGGCTGGACCGGCTGTGGCTGGACTTGCTGCTGAGCCTGCGCCTGCTGTTGCTGCAGCATCAGCTGCTGCTGCTCGAGCTGCTTGCGAAGAAGCTCCTGCTGCTGGAGCTGCTCCATCTGCAGCTGCTGGAGCTGATGCATCTGAAGCTGCGCGTGTCCGTCGGCAGCTTGGATCTGGGCGGCCTCTTGCTGGCTCTGCCAGAACGGATTACTGTTCGCGTCCGGCACAAACCCCGTGGCCTGCGCCTGTAATTGCGCCTCTGGCTGTGCGGATTGTGAGAACTGCACAGTCTGCAGCATATTCTGTGGTGAAAACGGTTGCTGAGTCGGCTGTTGTTGTAATACTTGTTGTTGTTGCTGTTGTTGTTGCTGCTGTTGTAATTGTTGTTGTTGTAATTGTTGTTGTTGCTGCTGTTGCTGCTGTTGCTGTTGCTGTTGCTGTTGTAACTGTTGTTGTGGCTGGAACTGTGACTGTCGCTGAGACTGCGGCGCTGATACTGAGCGTTTTGTCTCTGCTACTGGCGCATCGTCGCCGCTCGTACTGGGCTTGCTCTGGCTGCGTGTTCGCTTGATTTCGTGCGCCTGCTTCTCAGCCAGGTATTGTCGGCGATTACTTTCAAATGCAGGATCGTTAAGGTACATTTCGAGCGAAGACACGAGCGATGTGGGCGCGTGCTTGATGTTCGGAACATGTAGCATAGTTTTGAATTCGAGGTCTTTGGCTACTCTAAGGTAGCTGATGACCTTCGAGGTGAGTCTTCGGAACCCGCGGTAGATGTCGAGGGCCTGCTCAGCATCCGGTTTGGACAACTCAAAGAAATGTTCTAGTAGATTAATGACGCCCTCGTTGAGGACCTGGAATAGACTGAGAGCATCATGCACTAGCAGCCGGAAGGCCATTAGCAGAAGATCGTCGTTCACGATATCCTGTTCTTGGTACTGGCACTTCATGAGCGCCTCTAGTTGTATGAGCACGGACCCGCTTTCGCGCATTAGTCCCTTCTGCACGCCCAACGAATGCAGCCGCGAAAAACCCTGGCGCGTTTTGTACCGCACGTAATCCACCTTCGTCTCTTTGAATTGCTGGCCACGCGTGGCCAAATAGCGCGCATAGCGGCCCATCGCCGGCGCTCGGTGGACATGGTCCTCTATGTCGAACATGCGCGGGTGCCGACTGATGTACTTCAACGTCACGTCTTCACTGCCTTCCCGGATCATGATGTGCACCATGATCAGCGCCTTGTAGATGGATGGCCACGAGCCATTCCGCGTACCAATGACCTTCGAGAGCCCGTCCATGACCGACTCGAAGTCGTGGCCCGCCTCGAAGGTGGTCATCAAAATGGGCTCCACATACTTTGCCTTCGGGACGGTGGCCTTCGGCTTCGTGGCTCCTTTCACCAACTTCTGCATCGACATGCCGTGCTAAACTGAAAGGCTGCTCGTCAACCGTGCGGATCTGTGGAAGGCGGCAAAGTGTTGCTGAGGTGGCCGAGATGTGGTGCCTAACCAGTGGTGTTCCTTGTTTTAGCGGGTATATTTAGAAGGAGGGACCGGTCCTGAAGGGTAGAGTCCTCTCTGGGTTAGTTGTTGTGTGTTTGTGCGCCTGGGTGTGGGAGCAGAATAGGGCGGGGTGCGTATGTGGATGTGTGCTTGTTGGGAGCGGTTGAAAATTGTTATTTATGTCGCCGGCGTGTGTGTGTAAGGCAGCGTAAGGCAGCGTAAGGCATAGCGTGAGGCAGCGTAATGGCTGTCAGGACTGTGGTACCGCTTCCTAGTGTGTGGCATGCAGATCATGCGCGTTTCAGCCCAGGGGTTGGTGAAAGCCTGACCCCGGCTCCCAACGTGTGCGGCCCAGAACCGCTGCCAACGTTAAACAGTGGCCGCTATCCAAGCCGACCAACAAAGCCACCTTTTGGTGGACCGAGTCTTGCCCAATATAAAGTTCGCTGGAGGGGCGATCGAGGATGAATCCAGGGGTTTTTCGGAGAAACTGTGGAGATTTGCAGTTGACGTCATTGGTTGAAAGATCAACAAAAATGCTGAATACTCTACTATCTCTGTGATCATCGAACCGTAGTTTCTCCATGATTTCTATTTTAATGAGGGACTAATGCTGTGTATCAATAAATAAGCTGAATAAATAAAATTTTGAAGCACTGATTCTAACGCCAAGGTCATGGTTCTAGCGAAGCTGTTGTTTCGGTCATAGCCCAGTCTGACATTTGATTTTAATTTTGCTTTTGCAGCTCCTTACAGTCTGGGTTTTCCATTTGGAAAGTGGTTCACAAAAAAATCGAGAGAGGGGTTCGGTCTAGCAGCCCAGGCATTTCACGACGTCATAACGAAGAGAACAGCTTGAGCATACATTTGCAGCACATTCAACACACTGTTGCACTTCGTAAATATCGTCGGACTGTTTTTGACAAAAATTACATTGAACCAAATTGGAACTGGCATTCACAGTGCTATGCATCAAAGGCCGTGCACGAAGACCTAGAAAACCATCCAGAGTGCTCTGGCCTGGTGCTGAAAGAGATGCAAGGCGTTTTAAGTTCAATGGGGAAGACGGTGGTGAAGGCATGCGCCCTCTGTTAGAATTGCCATCGACTTCAATGGAAGTGCTGCAAGGATGAGGTTGTTCCACTAGCTCATCATAGTTTCTTTTCATTGAATTAGACGCGCATGCAGAAAGAGCAGGTACGCGTTCTAATAGTACTTTGGTGGAATTGGGAGCTCAATTGGCAGAATCACATGACCACGGCGGGGTGTTCGTTCAAACTGACTTTGCTTTTCCGTGTCGCTCCACTGATTGGACTAGACTCAGGTCAAAGAAAATATACTGTGTCCGGATTCCATCATGAATTTTTTTAATGGACGGTCACGATTTTTATTTGGATAAATAAAGAGTGGTAGATACTAGATTATTGCATCCCGGAACATTACTAAGGAGAGCGCACCACCTATGCAGGTAACTTCCCGGCGGAACTGTCTGTAGTTAATTTAATTTTTGGCTCCATCATCATGAGCATCACGGTGGGGTTTGAATGGATTATTTGTAAGATTATGCACGGTACATTATTCTGAATTACTAGAAAGCTCGAGACACGCCTATACACCCTCGGGCAGCAGCTGTGAAAAATAATAGATACAAATGTATAGATATGAATGTATAGATTTGCTAGTGGCAAGACGCCACCTCGGTTAACCAGAGAAATACGCTTCTTGACAGTGCACCGGAGTCGTCATCGGGCGCCACCCTAACCTCTAAAACTAAGGTTGGATAACGCAACAAGTATGTTCTGAGCATGCTTTGCCAACAAAAATGCGATAAACAATGATAAAATTGCCAAAGCTTCACACAGAGACACAATTCTTTTTAAATTAGCCACCACGTATAGACTTACAGAGTAATACTCGATAATCTGTGGTTTAATAGGGTTTATGTTTGTGCGTTTCCGTTGGTGATGGTGGCAAGGGCAAGATCACTGATGATGCTCGTTAAGGCGTGGCGCGAAACGTCCCAATCGCCGGGTGACTCAGCCCTTTTATTACGAAGATTTTTACTTACCTACTTTCTTACCTACTCACTTACGAGAGAACTTGATTAGACTAGGATCATCTTACATCGATGGAGAACGCTGCATACGCCCATTGGAATCCGCAAGACGAAGGGAAGCCCCTCCCCGGGGATAATCAAATTGATCCTACTTTTCAACAGCCAGATTACACCGCTGAGGCTGTGGCGGTCGCTCAATCGGTCCATGACCCGACAAATCAGATGATGCCTGTGGATCAGCCCATGAATCCGGCGCGTCGATCACGTCCCCTCTCTCAATCAAAGCGTGCTCAACAGAACCGAGCGGCACAGCGTGCATTCCGCCAACGAAAAGAGCTTTACATCAAGGATTTGGAGACAAAAGTAACGGAGCTTCGCCAAGTCAAGGAGACGATGGAGGCGCTGCGAAGTGAGAACCAGGAACTACGAGATTATATTTTGGCATTGCAGAGCAGATGGATTAACCAGCCAGGGGGCGTTCCAACTCCCCCGGCTGTGTATGCACGCCGTCCCGAAGATAACGAAATTGGGTACGATGATAAGGATGATCATAATAAATAAGGATGACGGGACGCGACGATTCAATATTATTTATTGGGGGCTGGCATTTTGTTATCATATTTTTAAAAAGGAGCAATATACTCCATAATACCATATTTATACGTAGATTAAATGAGTGATGGATTTGAATATGATGAAAAACCGTTTGACTGGCCTGTCGGGCTGCTTCCGCACCTTCCGCATTAGGAATGTGAGCTGCGTGACGCAGGGTGGTTCCTACCTGATTAATGAGTTCACGAAGCTTTTTCAGCAGGGGCTGCAGTGGTTATGAAACAAGAATTCTGTCACCTGCACCTGCACGGTGATAAATAATCGCTGACATCTCAGTTATGTCCTATTAGTAACTAACTACTTCGAAAAAGCAATGTCGTTACATAAGTATCGCTTTTTTCTCAAAGTTGTTTTAGATTGGCAGATGCAATTGCTGATAAATATGAATTCTTTCACGGAAGCCGCTCGTACATTTATTCTTTAGCAACACTCAAATTTTGTTGGCGTCAGGATAGAGTTCACTTTTAAGCATATGCCTAAGAGCTCAGATCTATATGTTCGTTGCATTTCTGTCTCATTTAAAGCGTTTAATGAGATATGAAAAGATATACTAAGAGTCAACAAATGAATTGTTCGCAGTAGCAGCAAAACGAAAAACTCTGCGCAAGAGGTGTTAAAACATCAGTGTTTTTACATGTGGGACGGCTTTAATTTAATTCTGCACAATGAGGTTTCTTATATATGACCGTGATAATGCTATCAACTATTACAAAGTACTGAAATCGGACGTTATTACAGGATTTACGCCAAATGTTACCGTTTTGTTCCTTTGATTTACTTGTTTGTTTATGATGGAGAGAGTCATGCGGAGAAGGAGCTAGGGTAGGGCCGGCCAAACTTTCTTCAGATCACGAAGGCGTCCGCGGTGTGAGCAACCATGGACATCGCTACGGTCCTTGAGGATTACCTGGCAGATCTTGTGAGCCTGCCGGCAGATCTTGCATTTATCCTCGATGAAATAAAGGTGAAGGACCAGAAGCTTGTGGAGATGCAACGCCGCATTCAGCAGCGTGACGCACCGATTCAGAAGTTTGTGAAAACAAACGGTGCAACCCAGGAGTACCCGAAAGAGCAAACAAGTTATCCCAAAATACGTAGTGATTTCCAAGAATGTATATTGCTTCAGCAGGAGAAGGCGAAGCTTGCCACCATGGGTTTGTTCCTCGTACGAAAACACGTTTCTAAACTTGACACGCAAGTAGCCCAACTTGAAGCGGAGGGTCAACTACCACCAGTATCTTTAACTCCAGAAGACTCGTCAGCAACCAGATCCCTATCTCCAGAGCCAGCTCCTAAGTCACGGAAGATGAGCATGGCCGAACGTCGTGCATCGAGACCAGAACCTCGAAAGGATCATCACAGATCAGAAAGCCACACATCTAATGCATCAGGCAGTTCTCGGACTTCTACACCTTCTATCAAAGAACCATCAGTTTCTGCTCCAGCAAGCACTCGAAGTGGCTCACACAATGCGTCCACATCTAATGGATCAAGCGAACGAGACGCCTTGGAAGGCAACGGTGTGCGCTTATCACTTAAAAGAGGACATCAATCGCCAAGGCAGCGGCCACCCACTTTTGAAGAAGGGGATGAAGCGTTCTGTTTCTGTAAGAAAGGCTCTGTCGGTAACATGATTGCTTGTGATGGAGACGACTGTGCAATTGAATGGTTCCACTGGGACTGTGTAGGTTTGACTGAGGATCCGAAGGGATCATGGTACTGTCCTGATTGTCGTGCAAAGATCAAGAAGCTGAAATGATTTCGTCTGCACGCCTTTTTCGTCAAATGTATTTATATATCTATTTATTTATTCGTTATTTATCTACCACACATGGGTGTCATGATCATCATTCGTTTGTTTGTAAATATCTACTGCGAAGTCGCCATATTACTCCGTTATAAATTTCAAAATTTTATCTGATTAATTTAGTTAGCATCCAGATAAGTCTGAAAATATTCGCTTTGTATGGTTTCCTGAAAATTTTTGCGGGTGCTTTTCATTTGTCTTGCCTTCACGCTGCTCATTGGTACTGCCTACATATACGCACATGCCAATGCAGGCATGGTGGTGGGGTTTGCACATACTGCCCACCCACCACCACCAACAACACATGCCGGTCGGCTTAGGGGATCTATCCACCACCATTACATATCCACAAACAAATCTCCATCATCACTAGAGATTTTTGTGTAGCAAATTTCCAATGGCATTGTTAGGACCGAATCCGACACCGTCATCTGTGGCCGGACTTGTGCGCCAAAATGAGGGTCAAGAGTTATTTGAGATATTTGATGAAGTGCTGCAATTCACAAATGGTCCCATTCTGACGCATTTGGCTGCAAACGCTCTAACTCGCACAAAACTCGTGGAGTTCTTAACGGAAGATAAACTCAGAGAGGTATGGACGCTTCTGCAAGATGTCAGTGATCCCGACTTTACTGCGTTATCGTTTCTGGCGGACGAACGTGCAGACTTGCGCCCAACAATATTGAATGCTGCTAAGGAGCAGCCCCGGAATCCTGCAAGCCTCAACATCTATACGCGACTTATGTCTAAATCAAAGCTTGATCTCAAGTTATTTGATAAGAAGGACATTGATCAATTCATTGAGTGGGCTCAGATCGATCTGGAAGAAGAGCCTGAAGTTCTTGCCGAAAAACTTGCTGCTGACGTCAACTTTGATGCCGAGGCCGATCAAAAGAGGAGACACCAATGGTCAATGCTGGCCACCCTGTTGCTCAAAGCGCTTACCCCGATGCACAAGGATTACTTGTTGCAATATGCGTCCACTCATATGGGATCTGATACTGGCTATGCAGCGGTACGGGCCACCGTGGACGAGATCCCAGCCATGGCTGATCCAGTTTGGCAAACTACCCCTATAGAGCCTCTTTCTGCAGACTACTTGCACATGCTGTCAACTTTGGCGAACACAGCCACAAATAGAGACAAGATCAAGCAGGAGGAACATATATTTTCGATGGTCAGGGCAGCAGCAACGAAGGGAGATGTCATTGCCGGCATTGTTGAGGCCAAAGTTTTGGCAGGTTTGACGTCCCAAACCGGAGACATCAAGGCTGCAGCTCAACGTCTTGACGTTTTGTCAGAGAAGCTCTTTGAAAAGAAAGTCGATCAGTATTCTCTTGAAGGACTCGCATGCACAGCTATGCTGAACTCGGTGCGACGTCGTATTTCTATGCAGCAAGTTGCGACAGCCGGTCAGGCACCGGGTGCTACGAAGACTACGAATGATACCGTTGTCTTTCAGCTAGTATCGCTGATGAGAGAACATGTAGGTGCCACTGCATATGCGGTTTTGGCCGTGCTCACTCAACTGGTAAAGTTCCCGATCAAGCCTACGAAGGACGAAGAAGAGCAAGACAAGCTCAGAATCCAGGCACTGGGCAAATCTGTGTTCGATTTGGAGGAAGAAGAGGAAATTGATACGGAAAATGACAAGTTCCATGCTCGACAAGTATCGGGTCGCATCTGTGATCAAATCCTAGTTGCCTCCGCCATCGGCTGGCTTGCTGCAAATGCAACTCGACTCACGCATGCCGCACATGTCCAGATGGCCACATTTTTACGGGAGCTTGCAAGCCATCAGGAGTTGAAGCGCCGACAGAAAGAGGCGACACAAGGATCAGCTGTATTGGCTATGTTCCTCTGGGCCAATGACAAGCCTGCAAAGCTCGATAATGCTGCGAAGTCTATTGCAGCATCTGTTCTTTCTAAAATCCTCGCAACAGTGCCTCCGCAAATTGCTTTGACTGAAAAGGTGTCTAGTTTGGTTGTCATTACACCCATTATCGAGCAAGTCAACAACGAGGCGTCGAAGCGACCGAACCTTGATACTTTTGAGGCACTCAGAGCTTTGACGAATCTGTCTAGCGGGAACAGCGATGAACTTCGCACAGCCATTGCTCGCAAAGTCTGGCCTCGTTTGCCGGCTGCTTTGAATTCAGAATTCTTGCAGGTACGTCGATCTGCGCTTGAGCTCGTATGCAATCTCATGCTTGTGCCGTCCAGTGCACAGCACTTCCTTCAGCGCACGCCTGAATCTAATGAGCTTCTTAGCTTGCTTGGGCGGAGCATCATTGTCGATGATGAGGACAGTCGACTTGCTGCTGCTGGTGGCCTCGCTATTCTGGCGGAATGGGAAACTGCTCCTGAGATTATCGGTCAGAACTCGGATTGCATTTCTTCTATTAGTAGGTCACTGGGTCTATTCATGGAAGACGATCCCCTGCTGATGCGTGTACTTGCGGCTTTGAAAACAATCTTGAAAGTTACAACTGCAGAGATGAACGATGAGGTTGTTGAGCGTATTGTATTCTTCGAAGGTCTTACGCATCTTGAGGAACTCGTCGATACAATCGATCCTGCTGGTCGCAGCGAAGTGGCCAAACGCGTGCTGCAATGCATCAAGCTGATTGCTGAGTACAAGGTAAAGAATCCGTCTTGATCTACTGATACCTTTATATACCTGTATATACCCGAATACATGCATACATACTAACGGAGTTATTTTTGATTTGGCTGTCAAATTCTCATCTTTGAAGATACACACATGCTACGCTCTTGAGCGAAAATTGATTTTTTTCCACATTTCAGATGATTTCACAACCTACATTGTTATTTATTTTTAGGTCTAACTTGATTGATACTTGTAGCACCATCGAGCCCTTTTATTTTCATTTTTTTTTGTTTAAGTAAGAATACCCTCAATTGGCTGTCGTTGACGAGAGGCTGTTGAATTCCCGCTTGTACGGTTTTCTGAGAGTCATACCATTCCGGATATGTGTAGGATGGAATTCATCCACAGCAAACTGTCCATTGACTAAAACGGCACGGATTCCTTTTGAGAACTCCCGAGGTCGCTCGAAGGTCGCGTTATCTCGGACGGTCAAAGGATCAAACAGGACAAGGTCCGCATAATAATCTGGCTTGATCAAGCCGCGATTGTTCAACTTGAGAACCTTTGCTGGACGCCCAGTTAAGTGATTAATTGCCTCCTCGAGTCCATTTTTGAAGACACGGTATGGCTCGACCCGATCGTACTTGTCAAGATCTTGTGATCTCGTGTAAATATCACGCTGCAGACCAGACGGAAGATCACGAGCGTAATGACCTAAGTATCTTGTGAAGCAGCCGTATCCACGCGGATGGGGCTTCAAACTCGTCAAAATGCCATCAGATCCACCCGTGTGGTACTCGTCCTGCATAATCAGACGTACATTTTCTTCGTGTCCGACATGCTGCAAGATCGCTGTGCTGAGGTTGTCTGCGACAAGGATCTTGATCATTACATCAAATCCAGAGATTGATTCTTCTCGAGCAATCTCTGAGATTCTTTTACCGACATACTTCTCGAGCTTGGGGTTAGTAACTCCAGAGATCTCGATAGTAGACCATTCAACGGTACAGCCATGGCAGCCATCAGTTCCACTAACCTCAACGGCATGTCTAATTTTTTCGATCATTTCCGGGTTTTGCAGGTTCTGCACAGTCTTTTCTGGACCACCTTCAGCACACCATGAAGGCAATTGAGCTGCTAATGTGGTAGATCCAGGCAAGTACGGGTACGTGTCAAGAGAAATCTTGACCCCCTCAGCACGCGCTTTTTTGAGCATTTCCAGTAGCTTCGGAGCTGCGTTCTTGTTTTCTTCAAAGTTAAGGATTGCATGCGTCAAATGCAGGTGTACTTTAGTTTGTTTGGCAAGATCGATCATCTCCTGATAAGCTTGAAGAGCCCCTTTTCCATAGCTGCGGTGATGAGGACAGAAATATCCGCCAAACTCTGCCACTACCTCGAGTAATTGAGCAAGTTCCGAATCACTCGCGTACATGCCAGGCACATATGTTAATCCTGAACTCATGCCGCAAGCACCTTCGGACAGACTCTGTCTTAGTATAGCTTGCATGACTTTTATCTCAGCTGATGTGGGGGCTCGTGAATCGTAACCGAGCACCAACATTCTCAAGTTGCCTTGAGGAACAAGGTATGCTGCATTTGTTGCAATTCCGGCCTCATCCAGACGGTCGAAGTAGCCTTCAACGCTGCGCCAGGACCAGAAAGTAGGGTCGCTTGGATTACCGTTCCACCCAGCAATTTGTTGACGAATTTGAGGAAGCGTTTGCTCACCTACTGGCGCGTAACCAATACCATCTTGTCCGAGAACTTCCGTAGTTACACCTTGCGTTATTTTGGCCAGGTGAGAGGGCGTATGTAACAGGCTCAGATCGGAATGAGCATGCATGTCAATGAAACCGGGGCAAAGTACCCATTTAGAATTACAATCAATAACTCGTGATACAGAGTCAACTAAGGCTGCTCGCTCCCGATCTGTGAGATCAGAGAAGTTGAAAACTGCCTGGATCTTCGGCGGTTCGACCAGAACACTTTTGACCACGGCCGGATTTCCCGTTCCGTCAATTACTAGGCAGCTTACGAACAGAATCGACATTTTCAGGCAATATAATGTTTACTTGATCGAATTGGTTAACTAGCAACTGAGTTCCGGTCTGTTTATTACCGCCAATTTTGGGGTTGAACCCTAATCTGATCAATGGTATCTCCACACGATGGCCAACGGTTTCTCTGCAAGTCTCGCAAGTATACGGTTCGCCCATATGTAGTTGCTTTCTGCGTAAAATAATACGAAGCGTAGTTAAATACAATAACGTGTATAGAAGGTACGGCTAAAATAGCAAGAATGTTCTAATAGCACAGAGCTAAAACTATTTCACTTACTCTTCCGGATACTTATCTAGATCAAATCTTCTTATCTTCTCAACCGGTCGGGTGTTAAGCAGAGTCCCGTGACAAGCCCTCGTGACCACATCGCTCTGAACGATAAGGATTCACGATTTCAACGGTGAAAAGACCTATGAAGTACTAGCACACTGTAACATGTGTACATGCTTATTGCTTTCTGTGCAGAGTACATAAGCGATTTTGCGGCTTAAAAATGACAAGGGAAAAATATAGAGAGTCGCTTATTGTTTAATTTATATTTAGATGCATGCAGTTACTTTGCTCTGATCAATAAAATGAGTCTCCAAACAACTCAGTTCTAAAGTAAAAAGTGACATTTCGTTGAAAATCTGGACTGTCCCCAATATTTTAAGGTAATGAAAGCCGTGATTTGCACACGCGGTATTAACAAGTACAGTTGTATACGGAGGAACTAGAGAAAGCCATCGATAAATATTTTGTTGAGAAAAATGTGATTATTTATAGGATGAGATCACACAATAAGGACTCAATGTGCGCGCACGCCTTTTCTGATCATTCCTTGATAAAATATCTTTGCTACTTGATAGACATTGTATACATAGTATATTGCGCTTAGCTGCAGCTAAACTGACAGTATTCTTGGAAAGCAATTTTTATAACGCCGATATTTGGCATCTTGTCGGCGATCTTCATGTCGAATCGTATTCAACTTTCAGCACTTCAGTGTCCCAACCACTACACGGATTTACCCTTTTCCGTGAAAAATGAATTACTCCAGATAGTATGCGTCTGCATGTGGTTTAGGTGAATTATAAACTCTGCAGCCGATGAATTTATAGCACCTATCGTAGCAATTACGTATACAGAGATCAGACAAAATAATCAATAGCAAGAGCCAAAATGAGATTAAAAAAGTACAGCAGCCAACGTAGCGTTGTATATCACTATATAAATGCGTATTGTGGAGTCTTGTATTGATAATGACTAGAAGAATCAAAGCAAGGCACTAATCAATAATTTGCATGATTTTTTCGTAAATCGTGAACACTATACCTCCACTCATAACCAGACGGCCTAGGCGAGCAGTTGATCCTCTCCATAAAGCTTTTACTCCGTCGTTCTTTATGACGTATCGTAATGTGCTAATCATGCCACTGTATTCGGGGCGAGAGTTCACACTTTGCATCCGTGTTTTCACCGTATCAATTGGCATTGTCGCATACACAGTTATAGTTCCTACCAATGCACCAAGGGCAAACGTTTCGGCACTATTAAGAGTGCTTCCCTTGCGTGATTCCCATAAAGATCGCAGCGTGGAATAGCTTCCCAATCGCACCATGGAGTTTGCAGCCTGACGAGCAGTTACAGGACCAACTCCACGATATAATACGCCAATTCCATGGTCCTTGATTAGCATCCGAATGCCTCGGACGCCTTGTCCGCTATATTTACGGGCACCTTGACGGTCGTCGATGAGCGCCGTTTTGATACTTTCGCCAGGAGTCAAGGCAAGAACACTTTCCAAAACACCGGCGCCAAGTCCAGCAATGGCACCACGAAATGTACTAAGATTTCCTTGGTCGTCTCTCAAAATGTTTCTGAAGTAATCAAAGCCGAGGAAGCGGACACCAGCTTTTGCAGTATTGCCAACAACAAATGGCAAGCATCCTGCATAGATTGCACCTATTCCGTCAGCACGGCCTACTTGGTAAAGCAAGGAAAACGGATTTGTAGCTGTAACAGCAGGCTTCACAGCTGCAGTACCCACGGGTCCTGATCTCATGAGTTGCAATCGAGTTTTAGCGAACTCAAAAGGAAAAGTAATTGCAGACTCAATGCCGCCAGCAACGGCACCGGCAATGAATGACGAAGTAGATTTCTTTTTCTCAGCCATTATGAAATTTTCAAAAAATACGTCAATCTGCCGATATCGCTGAAGAATCTCAAGAACGTAAATGGGCTAGGTTTATTGACTAGTGAAAAATGACTCCCTCCTCTTTGAATATCTATCCTTTCCGAGTACAAAACGACAAAAGCTGCACAATTAAAAAATTTCCAACTCGAAAAATTAATAAAAAAAACTTCTAAAGTATTGCCTCTCATATCATGAGTTAAATTAATGTCAAAAAATATAAATGTACTAATAAAATCAAATGCTCATGGTTCACACCGTTCATTCTGTCCAGTTTCGCGTCTAAGCACTCCGCTATATAGATGAGTCGTGGCTCGCGATGCACGTGACAGATCTCATCGTAGATCTTTCTGTTTCGTAAATACTGTGAACCCGTGGATGAACGAGGCGGAATTGGCAACGATCACCAAAAGTGACAATACCGATCGGAGTCGGGAGTCATTTGACTCCAGTGCCGAAGAAAGTACGGTGAAACCAGAATCTTTGAGCCCTGTTGTCAGTCCAAGCATAAACCCCTTTCTAAACGGAGATAACCGAGCTAGTATTGTTCCAGCAGAAGTCTCGCATGCAGAAGCTCATGCAGAGTGTGACCTTGAAAAGGCTTGTCAAGAGGGTGATCTTGCTACCATGAAGCGTCTAGTCAACTCGACCAACATCAATCAGGGCGCCCTCCATCATGCAGCCTCAAATAACCAATGGTTGGCTTGCAATTATCTGATAGAACAAGGTGCTGATGTCAATGCACGTATTGAGCCGTTGAATGCAACTCCTCTTTTGTGGGCATGTCGCAATGGACACGCATATATTGTCAAACTTTTAATTGACCACGGTGCCGATTACAATGTTGTTGACACGTCTGGATTCAGTGCCCTACATCTGGCGGTCCATTCCTCGAATGTGTTGATGGTCACATACATCTTACATTTAGAAGTCGACGTGGACAAAATGGATATTGGAAATCGAACACCACTACATTGGGCAATTGTTCAAGGAGATCATCTCAGCGTGGAGGCCCTAGTCAAGGCTGGTGCCTCTTCGAATATTTTGGATGGTGAGGGAACTGCACCAATCAGCCTCGCTGTATATACGGCCAAAAATGAACAGATTGTGCGCTTGCTATTGGAATTTGGGGTCGATTCTTCGTCTGGTGCTGTTGCTGAATTGGCTGCACAACAACCACTTCCGTTGCCTTGGATCCATGGTTGCGAACAAGCAGGCAGATTAGTGAATGGCCAACCACTACGAAATCGCTTTATCAGTACAGAAATTGCGAAGGTCGCCACTTTCATTGCTCCGTTAGTAGTTATTCCTTTCGCATTGAACATTCCCCGTATGATTGGGAATAGCATATTGCTCGGTATACCCCTGATCTTGCTAACTCTGTACATTGGCAAGCGCGGTATTGAAAAATTCTTGATTCCTTATTGCTGGCATGGGCAACGCGCGATTGTTCAGTCCACTTTTTTTGCTGGCATTTTCACTTCTGTATTCATTTGCATTGTCCTCTTTTGGACTACCCAGATGGCGCCAATCATGTTTACCCAGAACATGCTTGGGACCATATACTTGTTTTTCTCAATTATTATCATAACTTCAAGCTATGTGGCTACGATGCTTATGGATCCTGGTAAGGTCGAGCCGAAAAGCTTAGCCAAACGTTTGCAGAGCATGAATGCGCTTATGGATCGTGGGCTATTTGATAGCGTCCACGTTTGCTTGCATACGTACGTTGCCATTCCCGCACGCGCACGTTATGATATTTACTTAGACCGCGTTATATGTCGGTTTGATCATTACTGTCCCTGGTTATATAACTCCATTGGAGTTCGGAACCATCGGGCGTTTGTAATATTTTTGATAACTCTTGGACTTGCTATTCCTGTTGTTGGCTATCAGTATGTCAAGTTCACACACCAGTATGGTGTCACTTACTATGGATTGTTCCTTTCGGTATTGACACTACTTCAAAGCCTTTGGATCTACGTTCTTACTATTGTTCAGCTCATGCAAATTGCACGTGCGGCAACTTCAAATGAAGTCTCACATTATGATCAGCTCTGGTTATTCCAAACTGATCCCATTCGAGCGTATAGTTCTCTTCCCAGAGATCATCCCAAGGCAGCCGAGGTATTAGGTGACATTAGCTCGGCAAGCTCATTGTTGAAACATAGTCATCAAGGACACGATGCACATAAGCATCATGATCATAAGAAGTGGGGTCTTTGGTACCGTCTAATTGGTTGTAGTCAAGTTTCTGATGCATGGCGAAGCTTCAGGCGAACAAAGCGCTGGAACATGGCGGACCACGGTGTCTCCCGAAATTGTCTCGATTTCTGGATCGGAGGTGGTAACATGTTTCATCCCGATGGTTGTATGGGTCTGCTGGATGGAATTCCTGTGGACTACCTCAAGTTGGAAGCTCCCGTTTCACGTCACGCTGTCTATGAGGCTTGATTCATATATAAGTGTTTTTGCAGATAGATTTAGATAAAAGATTATTATAGACCGTATACCCCTTTGTTTTATTTGTTGATATTCAATAATAAGAATTTTTTTATGTGATTCGTAGTTCTATGTTTTAACTAAAGCTATCACACATTATAACTTATGTAGGCATAGTATCTAGAGATTCCATGAATATGATGATGTTGTTGTTGAACATATTAGGGTACTGAAACTCACGAAACCGATCATCGTCGGATGGCTCTTGAGTTGAATTGTCCGGTATGTGACGCACAATTCGCTTCCTTGGTAGAATTGAATGAGCATCTTGATTCTGCACATCCAGTATCTTACGAGGTACTTCCTCCTAAAATCAATGATCGTACACGCGCATTCAAATCCGTCCGAAACCATCATCTAGACAGCATGACCATGATCAGAACGAAACTAGAATTGAGATTGGCCAAATTATTAATTGGACTGCAGAGAATATCATCGAACAACAATTCATATGGAGCAAACGGAGGTGCTTTCTCCAATTGGCAGGAATCTCGCTTGATAAAAGAATTTGAACAACAAGTCACAGTTTGGGAAGACGAGTCGGTTTTTGAGCGGTGTCGTTTCTGTGGACAGAAATTCTCATTGTTCCTGCGTAAACATCATTGCCGCGTTTGCGGTCTTGTAACATGTGGAGATACCGAACGTGAGTGTTCTTTAGAAGTGCCAGCTAATTTGTTAGCTTATAAATTAGAAGATTTGTGGCCAAATTTCCCGGAACTCCAAGAGATTACTTCGATTTATCCAGTGAGAATATGTGCAGAATGCAGAAACCGGCTGTTTAGCCACCGCAATTATGTTAGCGATAAAGATCCAGCGAAACTGCCTCCATACTTGCGTCTTCACTTCCAATTGGAGAAACTGCAGCATACGGTAGAGCAGTCATTACCCCAGTTTGAAGAGACTTTAGCACGGCTTGCACATAGGGATGTTAATCCGCAAGAGATAGCAGATGCTCGCTCAGCTCGACAAGCATTGCTGAAACAGTTTAGCAGATATGTACACATCATGCGAAAACTGAAAGATGTCGAGACTGAAACAGACTCTGAAACACGAATAAAGCAGAATATCCTGGCGAAAGCTGCACAGTTCCTTGAAACAACCATGGTTCCCTTACAAAGTTTACCTCAGGCCATGCGATATGATAAAAGCACTGGCCCAAAACTTGACAAATACACGGCGTCAAAGTTACAGAACCAACTAGTTGTGCTTGAAGAACAAAAGTTTTTACTAGAACAACAAGTTGAAAGTGCCAAACGGAAGCGACATTTTGATACATTGGTTCCATTGGAACTTTCTCTAGCCGAGATCAGCTCGGAAGCAGATAAACTCTGTGATCAGTTGGGCCAGTTTGCTCCATCTAATTAAACTGAATAGAAAGCATACGTCATTAAATCAAAAGCATATTATACGTTGGCTTCTTATCATATTTAATAAATTCATCAACTTGTAATTCTTACGTCATATATATCATTATTGATCCGGTATCTGAAATATAACTGAACTGATTCGTCTGGTTTTAATCATTGTCCGTTCTTCTTTTTTTCATACATTTGCCTCAAACTTGAAGAGGAGACCTTCGTCTTAGCGGGCCAAAAGTTGCGAACATATGACCACAAATGATTACGCCGTCTTTTCTTTGATTCAGAAGGTGACTTTTCTACTTCCGCAGAGATATGATCGCCAATTGCTAGAAGATCACGTTTGAGGGAAGCAGAGTATTCCTTGCGATCCATACCCGGGGGCATGCCTTCTCTCAGACGTCTCAGCGTAGCGTCGATGCTACGCATACGACGACCGCATTCATCTTCGTCCATGCTAGCATACTCAACATCGTCATCTTTCGATTGTGGCGATGCTACGCCGTCGCTGCGAATCTCCCGTTTAGGTTTTTTCGTTTCTTTACGAGCTTCCTTGTGTGCAATCGGCTTTTTGCTTGTGGATTCCTTATCGGTCTTTGACGACTTTTCTGGCTTGCCTGTCTTCTCAATTTTAGCCTTCTTTGGAGGTTTCGTCGACGGTGATCCAGAGCGAGGTGGCGACTTTCGTTTTTCACCATTTACAGAGGTATCTCCATTGGCGTCTCCGACATGCTCTGGGTCGCCCTTGAGAACCAGGAGCAAATAACTCAGACGTCGATTAAGATGAATTGTGGATGGTGAAGCTGTCTTCTTTTTTGTCTTTTTAGAGGACTCTGGTGCGGCCGCTGGTTTTACTTCACTGGGCGTTGGACTTGCCGTTGCATTTGGAGTGTCTACTGTGGAAACAGGTGTAGGCGTCGCTGGTTCGGGGGTCTCAGTTTGAGGATTTTCCTCAGGCTTGAATCCGCCGCGTTTCATGATGCGCTCCTCATCTTTCGAATCTAGGAACATCTTATCACTTAACTTCAATGTTGGGTCATCGCGCATCAACGACCACGCGCCGTAGCCGTATTTTCGCGCGCCCAGAAGCAAATGTGAATCCTCAACAATGGTCCATTCAACAGACCAATCGTTCACAGGTTTCACCCTGACGTCCAAACGCCAGCTGGGATTGTTGAACGGCACATGCTCACGGAGGACACGCATTTCTGCCGGTCTCTGTAAGATAAGGTCAGCATTCAACGAGCTCACACCGTGGAAATCAAATAGAATTGCTTTTGTCATTTTCTTTCTCAATAAAGCAGTAACCATATGCTCATCACCACCTTTTTCAACGGCCTCCTTCTCAGCTTGTTCGCGACGGCGCTTTTGTTCCGCCTCAGTTTCGTGCTCAGCAGCAGCATTCATTTCTGCCCATGCCTTTTTCACGGCTTCAGGCCGCCTTGTAGGCAAGTTACCGTCTTGAAACAAACTCTTCCATTGTGTTTCGAGGTCGCCAAAGCGGAGAATGGCTCGGTACAGTGCACGAATTTCTTTTTCAGTTAAAGATTTGGGCCCCTTATCCTTAGTCTTGACCTCCTCCTCGGGCTCAGCCTCGAGGTTCCAGTCCGTGTAGGATCTTGTCTTCCGACGCTGGGACATCTCAATCTGTTTCTGCAAGAACTCTTCGTCGCGACGCTTCTTCTCTTCTTCCTTGATCTGTTTCAACTCATCAGCAGGGATAATCTCGTCCCAAGTCATGTCTGCCTTGTAGTCAGTGACTTCAAATTGTTTGAGGAACTCTTCACCCCCCAGATGACTTTGCATGTCCTCGATTGCTGGTGCGGTATCATGGTCCTCAGCATGGTCCAAGACATCATCCAAATTAAGTGCTTCAAGTTTCTTCTGGTTATTAGTCGCTTGGAACATGCTGGCTGCGCCGAACTTCAAGATCTCACTTAATTCCGTAGTCGACGGTGGCTCAGTGGCTGATCCTTGTTGGTCCACAGAGGAAGATGTTGCACCAAGACTGATGATTGCATATTCAAGAATCATCTTTTTACGTGCTCGCTCAAGTACCTGTTCTTCCACTGTATCTTTCGCAACAAATCTATAGATCATCACATGTTTCTTTTGTCCGATACGGTGTGCTCGAGCCATTGCCTGCAAATCGGCCTGTGGATTCCAATCAGAGTCGAAAATAATGACGGTATCGGCCGTCATCAAATTGATACCGAGACCACCAGCACGCGTACTGAGCAAGAACACGAAATCCGGTGAGTCCGGAGCATTATAGTGATCAATGGCGACCTTACGTTTATCGCTGCTGATTGTGCCATCCAGTCGCTGGAAGGATAGACCACGCAGCTGTAAATAGTCAGCAAGAATGTCCAGCATTCGAACCATTTGTGAAAAAATTAGCACACGGTGGCCGTCGCGTTTCAAGCGGGTGAGCAATTTATCCAGCAAGACCATTTTACCCGAATTCATGATGAGTCCCTTCAAGATCTCCTCGCGGCTTGCGCCGTTTTCTTCACGGCCGATGCTTCTGAAGAATTGTTGTTCTGCCACGGGGAATAAATAAGGATGATTTGATGCCTTCTTTAATTCAGCCATGACGTTCAGCAAGTTCATCTGGTTGCCCGAAGAGGCACCCATGTTCAAGGCAGAGTAGTTTTTAGAAATGATGTTCGTGTAGTAGGTGGTTTGCAAGTCACTCAATTCGACACGCAAGATCCGCTCCGTTTTACTGGGCAGACTCTTCTCGACATCCTTCTTAAGTCGACGCAGAATGTAGGGCTTCAGCTGGTTATGCAACTCGCGGATGTATTCTTCTTGGGCTTCACCACTGCCGCTGTCGAATTGCTCGATCTTTTCATGATCGATGATGTGTGCACGAGGCATTAAGAAGTCTATCAGGGCAGCAAGCTCCTGCAGATTATTTTGCAGCGGCGTGCCAGTGATCAGAAGCTTGTCTGCCACTCTGAGATCGAAGAGCGCTTCATACAATGCAGATTCCGAGTTTTTGAGACGATGGGCCTCATCCACGGCCATGAATTGCCATTTGATGTTTTCCAAGATGCTGCGGTCCTTCAAAATGTACTCGTATGTTGTGATCAGGACATTAAACTTGGGTTTTTTGTTGACAGCATCCTTGTTGACCCAGAATTCGTACTCGCGGATGTTCTCACGCGACTTCTGGTTGCCCAAGTACACAATGTAGTTCACGTCCGGTGCCCAGTTGTCGAATGTGTCTTGCCAAGCCGCAATGGTCGACAACGGCACGACCACGAGATGAGGGCCGTTTTGCTTGCGCGAATAAATAAGCCAAGACAGGAATGCCACGGTCTGCACGGTCTTTCCTAGTCCCATTTCATCTGCCAAGATTCCGGACTCATGTCGGGACCACAAGAAGGCCATCCAGTTTATACCGGTGAGCTGGAAATCTCGCAGCTGATATTGGTCTGTGCCGTCGCCAACGTACTCGGGCTGGGAGCTGAGCTTTGTGAACTTCGGGCGCTGGCCATTGCCGTAGTTGACGGAATGTTGCGGCGATATGCGAGAGTGCTGTCTATGCTGGAACTTCTCGACGAGATCCGGAGCGATCTCCAGAATTTCATCAGCGTCCTCCCAGGTACATTGGTCGTAGCCGAGGCGGTGCCACTTCACGAGGTATTGCAGTGTTTCGTGGCGTTCCGACAAAATGATTCGCTCGGGCTTCTTGAATTCCTCCAAGGCATCGAGCTGCCGCGTGCGTTCGATATCCATACCTTCGATGTCCTCCGGCGTTGTGTATTCGCTTATTCTCAACTCATGATCAGCAACAATGGCTTTGATGAAGTTCTCAATGCGCTTTGCGCCCTTGAACGCCCGGAGATCGACCCAGCGTTCCCATGAATTATGAAGATGCGACTTGTTCGCCCATTTGACGAGGAACTCGAACGACTCCTTCGGGTTCTCAAACGGATCGCCGACGCTCAGGAATGGTCGGAAGTTCAAGACGGCCTCGATCTGGGGTGACAGGTTCTGCTCCTGCTCGGCCTCGAGCTGTTTCTGCTTGCGTTTCGCCGATGCCTGCGATTTCCGGCTCACATCGCTCGAGTCGCTCATATCGCTGTCGCCACTCTCGTCCTCGGCCTCCGACTCTTCGGACTCACTCATCTCCTCCTCACTGGAGCTTTCCTCGGATTCTTCGGGCTCGTCGTCGTAGAAGCTTCCTCGACGCGTGCGTGATCGATATCGAGTGCCGGATCGGGCATTTCCAGATCGCGAGCGTTCACTCGCCGCTCGGCGTCGGGGCGGCGCGTTTCGCACGATCGTCCGCTTTGCTGGCGCCTTCCGAGCCTTAACTACCCGCTTTTTAGCTCCGTACGTGTCCTCCTCTGAGCTCTCGTCATCACTGACCAAGGCATCACTAGCATCCGAGTCCTGGGCCTTAGAGCCCCGGCTGCGACGGGGAGCGGAGTTTTCGTCATCGTCGCTGTCCACGGGGGCAAAAGTCGTTCGTCGGCGACTCGGACGGAGTCCGTAGAGTGCGGCCAATTTTGGATCCTGCCGAATCCCGTCAATATCGATCTCCGACATGGATATGGAAGCTTGGTAAATAAAACGATGACAAAGTGAGGATCCTGGGTAGAGGCACACATTCACACACACGACAGTATGCAATCGCTTAGGAGGGCGTGCTTAACGAAAACCTAACACACCCCTAGAGAGCGAGAGGAAGAGGGAGACGGCCCAAATAATAGGAAAGATGAGATTTAGATTTAGACGGCCGTTCAAGTCGCAGTATCTGAGACAATGCCGCAAGATCTATGAAAAGTATTTAGAATAGAATTCTAAAACAGGAACATATTTTCGAGGAAATTAATTCGAATATTTTGTTGAAAGGGCTGGAAATCGCGTCAATGCTTATGGACAACGCTGACAAAAATTCCATGCAACAACCTCCGCTGCGCATAACCCGATTTTCGTCGGCCGTTAGGAAAAAATCACCAGGTCCATGATCCATCATCATCTACACTTGATAAAAAAATATTTACACCATCAAAATGTAAACATTTCCATGCTAATCAAATACCTCTAAATTTAATTTCTAACAAACGGCAGGATCATATTTATATATTCACATAAATATATTGGCGGATCTTATTAAATCAAATCGGGATCTCTGACCTACATAGATCGAGCTTGATTGACCGATCTCTGCATGCAGCAGAGTCACGCATTCTTGTTTAGAAACGACGAGATCACCAATCAAAGACCAATACGTTTCAAAAACAATTAATGTCGTGTCAGAAACACATGAAGTTCAATTGTACACATAGGTTATGTGAAAAATGTCACATATGATATGTAGTCGAAGGTGGGTGACACCTGCATATGAAGAAATGACGAAAGATTCTAGGAGGGAACACTGCATAGATCTGGGCAAGCCCAGCTGGCGGAATTGCCATTGCGTCCTCTAGGTATTCCAAATATGCCAATTCCAGCGATTCTCCACATGAGTCACATGCAGATGCCATTTTCAAGGAACCAGGGTCTTGAGATGAGATCTCGATGAAACTGAGCTTGAATGCAGCAAAGCTTCTCCCACAAAATAAACAAACTTGTTGCTACTCGACCAAAAAAAATCCCACATTCTTCTCATAAATTTAATATTTAAGTGTTAAATTTTCTTTTTTTCATTTTATCTTTGAACTCAGTATAAAAAGATTTGAATCTTTTGATGATACCATGTGTTTGCCATGAGGAATATACACGTAGTGCATTGAAAAATTTATTTAGACATATTAGGAAACCGTTTGCTTGGTTTTAGATAATATGTTTATCTCCTCGAGGACGATGATATCATGCCACACTTAAGAAAGTTAATATTGTATGCAGTCAGCTGGACTTGTAGGTTTAATATTCTACCCCAATATGGAACGCAGCGCTGCTCTGGCAGCGGCTAAGGCCTCATGCACACGATCAGTCGGTCGTATCTCGAGTGGCTCACGCGAGCATAGACACACTTATCATACGTCAAGGATGCCAATAGTCTGAGCGTGCTTGATCCATTCTCGTAGCATATGGACACATGCCACGAAGTCGCATGCAATGCATTTATTTATAGACGCTGACGTAGGCGGATCGAGGTTGACACCTATCGGGGATCACCTTAAACCGGCGATACCCTAGCCGGTGCGAGAATAGAGCGTATTTAAATGGCGCTTCAAGGAGCGGGGGTCACATGGTGGACCTCCCATCATCGCACAGTCGATGTTTATCGTCCAGCCGCGCGTAGTGACTAATTTCTGACTAAGCCGATGGCTGGGAGGAATCATCGCTTTGCTGCTGAGGTGGGTGTGGTGTGCGCCATTACTACGAAAGCGTTGGGAGAGAGTTAAACGCGCACGCCAGCCCACACACATACCCCAGAATCCAAGGTGCGAGATCGGCCATGTGCCTTGATAGGGTCAGGACCGCACGCATGTCCCAGCCCATGCTACGTCACAGGGCCATTGGCATTATTAGGACGACGAGCCCGACCGTTTCCAGTGCCTTCCCGGCCCCAGCCCTCTCTCCTGGGTCAACAGATCAACAGGCGAAATGGATCAGGCGAGCCGATCAGGGTCATCAGGCAAGCCCGTGCGGTCAGCAAATCGTCAGGGTCAATCGAACCATGGGGCCGCCGGGGTCAACCGCCCACTGTGTCCAGCGGCGGCCGATTCGCAACGCGAGCACCACCCATTAGCGCGCCGTTCACGGTATCCTATCCCTGTGTTATGATTCCCCAACCCCAGCGGCCTTTGGAAACCCTCGCCGCGCGGCCGGCAGTATACACAATAGCCACGGTCGAGCACACCTTTGGAAGCTTGTAGATACAGTCATTTCTGGCCGACCCTATTCTCCCCCCACAGCGGCCTTTTCCCACGAAATCCCCGGGAGAGATAGCGCACAATCGGATCCCTCTCCCCATATATCCCATATATACCTCTCCCCATATATAGACAGCCTCTTAACGACGCACCCGGCAATTCCCTCCTTCCAAAATTGCGCGAGAAACTGAGATAAAAAAAAGGGAACTCCCATTGTCCGCTGAGGCCACTCACCCGCACCACCGGCCCCTCTGAAACCGCTTCCTTCGAGAGCCGCCTCTCTTTGGGCCACCCCATTTGGGCATCTAGAAAGTACCTACCTCCCATTGGTCGCTCGCCTCGCCTCCGTTGACCGCCATTGACCGCCATTTACCGCTCAATTGACCGCTCAACCGCCCCACTGGCACCCACGAACCTCCGCACACCCATCTCTTCCGCCCCCGGCATGAATCAGTACGCCGAGATCAGCACGCTGAACCACGGCTCGTACGGCACGGTCCAGCTTGTGCGGCAGCTGCGCACGAGCCGGATGTACGCGGCGAAGCGCGTGAGCCTGGCGCTGAGCTCGCGCAAGGAGGTCGACGACGAGATCGCCGTGCACACGCGCGTGAACCGGCACGCGCGCGTTGCGCAGCTCGTCGACCACTTCTACGACGCCGACACGAACGAGCACGTGCTGATCGTCGAGTACTGCAGCGGCGGCGACCTGCACGACGCGATTGCGCGCAGCGAGAAGCTGCGGCCGTCGGAGATCAAGAAGATTATCCTGCAGCTGCTCGACACGCTCGAGTTCTGCCACTCCGTCGGCGTGTACCACCGCGACATCAAGCCCGAGAACATCTTTCTGCAGCACAACGGCAACATCAAGCTCGGCGACTGGGGCCTCGCGACGCGCGAGCGGCGCTGCCGCGACTTCGGCACGGGCAGCGACCACTACATGGCGCCGGAGTGCTTCGACCGCGCGGCCGAGTGCTACGACGCCGCGCAGGCCGACATCTGGGCGGCCGGCGTCGTGCTGCTCAACATGCTGTTCGGGCGCACGCCGTTCAAGCAGGCCACGGAGCGCGATCCGCTGTTCAAGGACTACGCGTACTCGCGCGAGAGCCTGTTCGACATCTTTCCGACGCTGACGCGCGACGTGTTTAGTGCACTCAGGCACAGTTTGGCGCTGACGCCGGAGAACCGCAGCATCGCGAAGATGCGCGCCGCCGTGCTCGCGATCCGCAACTGGACGACGGACGACGAGCTCGAGCAGATGCACGAGCTCGAGCAGCTGCGCGAGAAGTCGCTTGTTTCGGGCGGCGAGCGCTCGCCGGCGCGCCAGGTGCCCGTCGTGCACCAGCCGTTCCGCGTGCCGACGGCCGTCGCGCGCTCCTTGCACACGCCGACGCACAATTGGGACCGCCGCAAGCTGTTCACGCCGCCAACGACAACGACGTCAGCACCGGCGTTCTCGCGCAGCCGGCCGCACAGCTACAAGTGGTCGATGCACCTGCCGCGGCACCTCGAGCAGCCCGACGAGGAGGACACGCTCTCCGCGCCCACAGCAGCACCGAGAGGCGCGCTGAGCAGCCGCAAGAGCGTCGTGAGCGGGCCGCTCGACGAGGAGGACGACGATCTCGCGACAAAGGAGCTCGACCGGCCATCGTCGCCGTCGTCGACGTCCTCGACCTCGTCGGCGTCGTCGTTCACGAACCCGAAGTCGGACGCGCTCGACGGCATGTTCTCGATGGACGACGAGACGCTCGAGCACGGGGCGCTGGCGTCGCTCGCGATCTCCGAGCCGCCTTACCGTTACCGGCGGTACTATTAACGCATTTTGACTACCAAATACAACAAAAACAAATACAAACAGAGAAACACACAACAAACACAGAAACCAACACAGAACAAGCGTTTCATCCATTTTCATTGAAATCATTCCATTTCTACATTCAATTCCACATTCCACATCACCAACTTCATCCACAACGGAATCCACAATGGAATCCACAATGGAATCGCGCCATTTCGTCCTCCGCTCACGATGATTGGCGACCAAAACAAATTCAGACGAGGCCTACAGCAGCCCAGGAATTGCGCCTGTCCTGGTCTCTGCCTCGAGTTCCCATAGCAACATGAAATAGGAGAACTGTATATAAGACTAGGATAGATACTGTCATCAGTTACACTCACATAGACAGCTAAGACTGCAATCACCCAAACAAGCAATCAAATATTGACAATCAAACAATCAACAAACTAACATGGAAGTCAATCAGTTACATAACTAAACATAGATGGTCAATCTAGCATAGACTGTCAGTCAAACATAGATAATCAAACTGACGTGGAAGTCAATTCGTTTCACTAAAGATGGTCAACCAGACTGGTCAGCCAAACATATTGGAAGTATTGGAAGTTGTCAACAGTTACTGATCATTAATAGACTGATCTAACATGGGACAAACATAGAGTGCTTGAACTAGTAGACTGGTCAGCTCCATACTGGTCTATCAAACTAATTAATTAACTTGGACGTCGTGAACCAGTAATCCGCTATTGGCATAGACTGTCAACCAAACTAAACATGACAGTTAAATAAGCAATCAAACGAACATGGAAGTTGTAACTGATGATTAAACATAGACTGGTCAACAGAGATAGTCGAACTGACATGTAAGTTGTCAACAGTTACCGATCATTAAACATAGACTGGTCTAACGCGGCGGTCATAGAGCGCTTGATCGAACTAGTATCACAGACTGATCAATCAGTTACTCATACTGTTCAGACTGGCCTAACTAACTGGCAGTCAAGTAGATTAACATGGAGGTTTGCAATCAGTTATCAGCTACTTAACATAGACTGTCAATCTAGCATAGACTGGTCAGCTACATACAACTATTCAAACTGGTCTATCAACTAACTGGTAATCAGTCTTGGAATTCTAATCATGCAGTTTCACATAGACTGTCATTAACATAAGTCAATCAGTTCATTCAACCATTGAGCGTACACGGTCATGCAACCACTAACCCACTGGCAGTCTACCGTAGAACTGTTATCGAACTAGTAGTTACATACAACTAATAAATCCAGCCAACTGAAATCAATCAGACTAATTTGGAAGTCGTTAATCAGCTATTAACATAGACTGTCAGTTAAATATAAATCAGATGGTCAGTTACACAATCTACCTTGACCATCATGTTAATAGATTAATGCAGGTATTATGTACATCACGAGCAGATCGGCTCGCTGTCAGGCTTCGCCATGTATTCAACGTTCCTCAGTATATGCAGCAGGATCTGGTTGCAGTTCGGATCAAACCCGAACTCGAAGGATCCCGCCAACACGGGATACTCGTGCGGGAGCAGCCCCAAGCTCCGAATGAGGCTGCCGGGCTCGAACTTCAGGAGCCCCGAGGAACTGGGGGCCTGCCCGCTAATTTCCTCGGGGATCACAGATCGCCAGTGGATCTGCAGCCGCCGGTCCTCTACCTCCTTCGCCTTGCTCAATTGCGAGCTCAGAATCATGAGCTCCGACCCAGACGGGATCAGCCACGGACACACACTCACTTGGATCATCTTCTGCAGCGTCTTGTAGGCCGTCTGCCCGCTGACCCGGAAGCTGTAGGTCTCGGGAAACACCTCGAACATTATATGCGGGTGCACGATTTCCTTCGGCATTGTGTGCTGCAGCAAGCGCGGCGTCGCATTTTCGATTGCCCGCACAATTGACCCCAAATTCGCCAATTTCGCTTGGTTCATTGCAGGCGGATCGAAATAGGCAGGCTGGGTCAAGGGTGCGATATCGAAAATCGTTGCCACTATCGAGACCAGGGAGGCAGCCCATGCACTCGCTTGCATACGTGCGTGGTTGAATCAACAATCTATATACAAATACTGGTGTACGTTCTCGGATATAAGGTAAGGTAATGTGATTTTGATGATTGTTGTTTACATTCAGGAGCTCCCTCTACGCTTAGGAGCTCGATCTATACACTATCAGTAGCTCAATCTATAGATCAATCTACACACTTAGTAGTTCAAACTATACACTCTTAGTAGCTCATTCTATACACTGTAGTAGCTCAATTGTAGCTCGATTCGTAGCTCAAGTCTGTTATATCTTTGGTGCCTCTTCAGTACCTCAATTCTGTGAATAGTCATTCTTTTAATACCTCAATTCTTTAGTACCTCAATTCTTTAGTATCAAATCTTCAGCACCTTAACTTCTCAGCACCTCATTTGTTCTCAATTTGCGGGAAATTGGTAGTAGCTCAAGCTACAATGTTAGCAGCTTAATCTATAGCTCAATTCTTAGTAACTCGGTTAATAGCTCAAGTACCTCAATCCTGTGAGCAGTCGATTCTTCAGTACCTCAATTTGTAGGCCAATTCTTTAGTACTTCAATTCTCAACTCTTTGGTACCTCAATATGCAGAGCAATTCTATATACGTCAAGTCTATTAGTAGCTCAATTCATAGGTTAATCCGTAGCATCATTCAATTTGTAGCTTAATTCTGCTAGTACCTTAATTCTGTTAGTACCTCAAATCTGTTAGCTTCTCGACTCTTCAGTACTTCAATCTTTAGTACCTCAATTTGTACCCCACTCTTTAGTACCTCAATTTGTACCTCAATTCTTGAGGGCCTCAACTCTTAAGTACCTCAACTGTTAAAGGCCCCAATTCTTAGCTCAATGCAAAGGTCAATTCGCAACTCAATACACAGCTCACTACACAGCTCACTACATAGCTCAATTAGTACTCAATTCTTAGCTCATTCTTGGCAGGAGTTCAAAATTCTTCGATGGCAGAATTCTTCGTCGGCGCCATATCTACTTCTCCATATCTACTTCTAGATGTTTACTTTTGGGTGTCTGTTTTTGGGTAGATGTCTACGCGTCATAATTAATGTAATGTTTTGCATCTGGCTATGTAGACTACAAAATTGCATGGATTTTTGATGCAGGCATTTAGGCCGCCCACTTCTTGTACTGGTTGATGAGCCCGTTCGTGGACTCGTCGTGCGTCTTGATCTCGCCCTCGGCCTCGAGGTCCTTCTGGATCTTCTTGGCCAGCACCTTACCGAGCTCGACGCCCCACTGGTCGAACGAGTTGATGTTCCATACGGCACCTTCCGTGAAGGTGAAGTGCTCGTAGTAGGCGATGAGCGCACCCAGAGTGGCGGGCGTGATCTTCTGCGCGAGGATGGAGGTGGTCGGGCGGTTGCCGCTGAACACCTTGTGGTTCACGAGCGCGTCGGGGGCGCCCTCGCTCTTGACGACCTCCTCGTCCTTGCCGTGGAGCAGCGCCTCGGCCTGAGCCAAAAAGTTCGAGGCGAGCATCGTCTGGTGGAGGTTCTTGCGGATGGGGTTGTGGGACTGCGCGGCGAGGATGAAGTCGGCCGGAATGAGCTTCGTGCCCTGGTGCACGAGCTGGAAGAATGAGTGCTGGGCGTTCGTGCACGGCTCGCCGAACAGCACGGCGCCGGTCTGGTAGTTCACGAACTGCGACGCGCGGTTCACGCCTTTACCGTTCGACTCCATGGACAGCTGCTGCAAGTAGGCCGGGAACCGGTGCATGTACTGGTCGAAAGGCGCCACTAAGTGGGTCTGCGCACCGAAGAAGTTGTTGTACCACACGCTCAGCAGACCGCCTTGCACGGGAATGTTGTCGGCCAAGGGTGTGTTCTTGAAGTGGAGGTCCATGGCCTCAGCACCTTTCAAGAACTCGTCGAAACGCTCCCAGCCGACGTAGATTGCCACGGACAGGCCAATGGCCGACCACACGGAGTAGCGGCCGCCGACCCAGTTCTCGAAGCCGAACATGTTCTTCGGGTCGATGCCGAACTTCTCGACCTCTGCCGTGTTGGTGGACAGGGCCACAAAGTGCTTAGCGACGTCCTCGTGCTTCGCTCCTTGCTCGAAGAACCACTCCTTCGCCGTCGTCGCGTTCGTGTGCGTCTCCGCCGTAGTGAACGTCTTCGACGCGATCGTGAACAGCGTCGTGTCGGCCTTCAGCTCCTTCAGCGTCTCGGCGATGTTCGTGCCGTCGATGTTGCTCACGTAGTGCACGCGGATGTCGCCGGCGTAGTGCTTCAGCGCCTCGGACACCATGACAGGACCCAAGTCGGAGCCGCCAATGCCAATGTTCACAACATCAGTGATCTTCTTGCCCGTGTAACCTTTCCATTCACCGGATCGCACAGCGTTCGAGAACTCCTTCATGTGCTCACGCACGGCCTTGACTTCGGGCAACACGTCCTGGCCGTTGACCTTCATGGGCTTGTCGCCGTGCGCACGCAGCGCCACGTGGTACACAGCACGGTCCTCGGTCGTGTTGATGTGCTCGCCGGCGAACATGGCGTCGCGCAGATCCGTGATCTTCGCCTCGTCGGCGAGCTTCAGAAGCTTCTCCTTGACCTCGTCGTTGATGCGGTTCTTCGAGAAGTCGAACAAAATCTTCGAGCCGTCGAAGTTCGTGAACTCGAACGAGTACTTGTCGAAGCGCTTCGGGTCCTTCTTGAACTCTTGCGCAACCTGGATGTCCTTGCCCGTCGAGTCGTAGAGGGCCTGGAGCTCCTTCCACGCAGGAAGACTGGTGCTTTCACCGAACTGGCCGTATGCAGGAGTGCTCATGATAACTATCGCGATGTTTCGAATGTGCTAGTTGCAAATGTCCAAAGGTGGCCAGGATGGGCAAGTCCTGCGTTTTTATATGCGTGACCGTTGTGAACCGGGGTGAGGGCACCGGCCGGTCGTTATACGTTAGCAAACCCCAACCTGGGGCATGCATATCGAAATTCGGCGGTTCCTTTCCCACCCAATCACCTAATTCAGCGAGATCACTCAAATCTGCAATTAGTGCTCTGTTCCCCCATGCACAATGTTTTTTATCTCGATTTTCGAACGGGTTCGCTCCAACTAGGAGACATCGTAACGAACCCCTCGCTGGGTGCATCATTGCGCTAACCATGTAGAGCATGCTTTTTACCGATTTTTTCCACGCCGATTTCTGAACATTTCAGATTGAACTTCTTCGCTATTGCGCTCGTATTTCCTAGTACGTTGCCTCCATTCTCGTGCAGTCCCGTCTGGGAAGGTCGCTTGAAAGCTCGTGTCCCGACTTCAAGAGACACACCTGTGGTACGGGTTCATGCCAGTGCGGAGTGCACGGAGTCGCGGCAGCGGCTTGATAGTCCGGCCAATGCCAAAATTCTGGCGATTCGCCAAAAGCGGAATCGCTCATTTTGCATCCGCAGGTTGCAATTGTCCATAAAGGATAAGCATTCCCTGCGGGCATCATGCGCGCTGCAGGATCTGCGCTTATGGGCACTGCCGGCCAAGGAAGATAGGGGCTAGGCCATTTGCACGTGTGAATCAGTCTGGGAGTGGTTAAAGCCTCTAAATTTCTTGGTCTCCCCTCTCCCACCCCAGCCACGAGGGAGTACACAGCGAATGCTGACTATCTCTGCGATCGCTCAGATAAGCAGTGCACATAGTGCCATAACGGCCGGTCTCGCGGTATAACAAATGAATAAATAAACTAAACATGTACATCACATATACACATACTATTATATTGAGTCATCTAAATCTGACCTGGATTCTGGCTCGGTGATTCTGCTCCATATCATGACCATATCATGAGCATGGTCATGACCATGTAAAATCTATGGGTGTAAAATCCGAGTAAACTATACGCTCGTGGTTAGTCCTTTATCGCTCGTGTCAGCCCTTCGTGATCAGCCTTTATTTGTGGTCAGCTATGTATGTGCAGCGACCATGCTGGTAATTGTAGTCAGCAGCGGCATATGTCTTGAATAGATTTCTCCGAGTTCGTGCCACTACTGTGAGTGCGCACCCAGGATGGGGTTTTCCCTGGGGTACACATATACATGTTCGTCTCCGCCAGGCCAAACCTCCCAAACGCTAACCTCCCAAACGCTAAACCAAATTCATTAAGGACAACGCGTCGCCGCCCATTATAAAGCCTGCCTCAGCCCGCGTCCCACTGGAAAAAAAGCGGCCTGCCTTAGGGGAGCCTCAAGACGCCAGAATTCATACAACGTAATAAATAATACAACGTGATAAATATTAACCCACACAAACGAGACTCGTACTTCAACGCGTCACACACTACACGATCATCTAGCCCCGACGAGCCCAGGCAAGAACGGCGGTCCGCATATTCGAGGGCGGTTGAGATTTTTGTGTTTGTGCGCTAAAACAGTCCGAGCTTTTCCCTCCTCCCCCCTAAAACTCCGCGCGTCAGAAGAATGTACGAGTCGTACGAAGTTGGCTCGCAGTGCTGGCTCCCGTCGCCGACCGCGGGCTGGGTCGGCGCGCAGGTCGTCGCGAAGCGCACGCTCAGCCCCACAGAGGTCGAGCTCGACCTCGCCGTCGACGCGACGCCCGACGAGGACGTCGTCACGAAGAAGCTCACGGAGGACCCGAGCCCCGACGTGCCGCTGCGCAACCCGCCGGCGCTCGAGGCCACGTCCGACCTCGTCACGCTGTCCTACCTCAACGAGCCGTCCGTCCTGCATGCGATTCGCCAGCGCTACTCGCACCTGAACATCTACACGTTCAGCGGCATGGTGCTGATCGCCACAAACCCGTTCGACCGCGTCGACAATCTGTACACGGACGAGGTCGTGCAGATGTACAGCGGCCGCGAGCGCGGTGAGCTCGAGCCACACCTGTTCAGCATCGCCGAGGACGCCTTCCGCTGCATGCAGCGCGACAACAAGAACCAGACGATCGTCGTGAGCGGCGAGTCCGGCGCCGGCAAGACGATGAGCGCGAAATACATCATGCGCTACTTCGCGACGGTCGAGGACCCGAACAAGCGCGCGAGCGGCGAGCTTGCTGCGCGCAGCAACAGCAGTAACAACAACAATGGGACGCAGGATCTGTCCCTCGACGAGACAGATGATGGGCTGAGCACCGTAGAACGCGAGATTCTCGCGACAAACCCCATCATGGAGGCGTTCGGCAACGCGAAGACGACGCGCAACGACAACTCGTCGCGGTTCGGCAAATACCTGGAGATCCGCTTCGACGAAAGCCTCGAGATCAGCGGCGCGCGCATCCGCACGTACTTGCTCGAGCGCAGCCGAATCGTGTACCATCCCGAAACGGAGCGCAACTACCACATTTTCTACCAGCTCATGAAAGGTCTGGACGCGGCGGACCTCGCGAAACTCGGCCTGGAAGGCGGCCTCGAGGCCTTCCACTACGTGAACAACGGCAGCCCCGTGATACCCGGCGTCGACGACGCGCACGACTTCATGGACACGCGGCGCGCGCTGAACATTGTGGGCGTCGACGACGAGCAGCAGTGGCGCGTGTTCGAGATTCTGGCGGCGCTGCTGCACCTCGGCAACATCGAGCTCAAGGCGACGAGCAGCAGCGTGCTTGTGTCGCCGGAAGACGCGTCGCTGCTGCACGCCGCGCGCTTGCTCGGCGTGCCGAGCCCGATGCTCGCGAAGTGGCTCGTGAAGCGGCTGATCATGGTGCGCTCCGAGAAGAGCGAGTCGAATCTCGACATCAAGGCCGCCACGGTCGTGCGCGACTCGATCTCGAAGTACCTGTACTCGGCGCTGTTCGACTGGCTCGTCGTCGCCGTGAACTCGAAGCTGTTCACGGGCAACGGCGACGACAAGTTTATCGGCGTGCTCGACATCTACGGCTTCGAGCACTTCAAGCACAACTCGTTCGAGCAGTTCTGCATCAACTACGCGAACGAGAAGCTGCAGCAGGAGTTCAACCAGCATGTGTTCAAGCTCGAGCAGGAGGAGTACGAGTCCGAGGAGATCGACTGGCAGTACATCGACTTCGTCGACAACCAGCCGTGTATCACGCTCATCGAGTCGAAGACGGGCATTCTGGGCCTGCTCGACGACGAGTCGCGCGTTCCCTCCGGATCTGACGACGGGTTCACGCAAAAACTCTATGGCCAGCTCACGGGCAAGCCGAACTTCCGCAAGCCGCGGCTCGGCGAGAACTCGTTCATTGTGGCGCACTACGCGCACGACGTCGAGTACGAGACGGCGGGGTTCATCGAGAAGAACCGCGACACCGTCCCGGACACGATCATTGGGTTGCTCCAGGAGAGCGAGAACCCGTTCTTGACGGAGATTTTGGAAACGCAGACAAAGAGCCAGGGCGGAGCCGCCTCAGCAGCGCCGGCATCAACCGCAAACAGCGAGGCGGATGCGCCGAAAAAACCGGAGACCGGCCCGATCCGACGCGGTGCCGCTGGCGGCGTG
This sequence comes from Starmerella cellae, assembly GCA_030579775.1. Taxonomy (NCBI): domain Eukaryota; kingdom Fungi; phylum Ascomycota; class Dipodascomycetes; order Dipodascales; family Trichomonascaceae; genus Starmerella; species Starmerella cellae. Next base: position 138,235 of record JAKTRQ010000016.1, read on the forward strand.
GCGAAGCGACCGACGCTCGGCAACATCTTCAAGAAGAGCTTGATCGAGCTCATGGAGACGATCTCGTCCACAAACGCCCACTACATCCGCTGCATCAAGCCGAACGAAGAGAAGGCCGCCTGGATGTTCGACGGGCCCATGGTGCTGAGCCAGCTGCGCGCATGCGGTGTGCTCGAAACGATCCGCATCTCGAGCAAGGGCTTCCCCGGCCGGCATTACTACCCCGATTTCGCGGCGCGCTACGAGCTGCTGCTGAACTCGGCGGACCGCGCGCGGCTGAAGACGCCGGAAGAGCTGTCTGTAGCGATTCTCGAGAAGTTCAGCGATCCCGCTACGAATGGCGGCGAGCTCGAAACCACACCCGGATCGAAGGACGGAACCGCGAACAAAACAAAGCCGTATGCCCTCGGCAAAACGAAGGTGTTCAGTCGTGCCGGCATTTTGGCGCGCCTCGAGAACAAGCGCACGAAGCGGCTGCGCGACGCGGCCGTCAGTATCCAGCGCTATGTCAAGATGCGCTACGCGCGCTCCTACCTGCTTAATACCGTCGCATTTGTCAAGGACGTACAGACGGCTGCGCGCGGCAAACTCGCTCGCGAACGCGCCGCGAAGGCTCGTGCTGAGCTCGCTTTGATCGGGTTTCAGGCGGCGGCGCGCCGGCTGATCCACCGCCACCGGCTCGAGCTCGCGCAGCGATCCGTCATCGCGATCCAGCAGAAGGTGCGCCGGATCCAGGCGCAGGCCCGCACGGAGGAGCGCGCGAAGCAGGAGACGGCCACGGCGCTGCAGTGCCTCATCCGCGCCAAGCAGGTGCGCAACACGCACCTCCGGCAGGTCAGCGCACTCACGACGGTGCAGTCGATGATCCGACGGCGCGACGCGCGGCGCCAGCTGCAGAAGCTGCGCGAGGACCAGCACAGCGTCAAGCACTTCGAGGAGGCGCAGTACCGCATGGAGAACAAGGTCGTCGAGCTCCAGAACGCGCTGTCGCAGAAGCGCGACGAGCACAAGAACACGCTCGCCGAGCTCTCCTCGGCTCAGGCCGCCTTGGCGGCGGCGGAGGCGAAGTTTGTGGCGCTGACGACGGAGCACGGCGACGACAAGAAGTCGGCGGAGCAGAGCCAGCGCGATCTCAACGACCAGATCGAGAAGCACCACAGCGAGATCGTCGACCTGCGCGCGGAGCTGCGCAACCAGACAAAGCAAATAGAGGATCTGCAGGGAACGCTGGCCGAGCAGGACCAGAAGGTGCAGGAGCTCACGTACGAGAACACAGAACTAAAGCGGCTGAACACAGAACTCTCGGAGCAGGTCCATCTTGCGCAGACGAGCAACATCGGTGCGGGCTCGCTCATGTACCAGTCTCGCGCGACGGCGACCGAGGGCAATGGGGCGCCGATGCCGGGCCACAGCGCCCAGGCGTACGGCAATGGCCAGGCACACTCGATATCGAACTTCGATGTCGAGCAGTGGGATGAGGAGCAGGTCCGCGTGAACGAGCAGGTCGAGCGGTTCTTGCAGAAGAATTCCGGTCTGAAGGAAGAGCTGATCACAAACCTCATCAAGACCTTGGAGTACACGACGTTCGAGCCGAACAAGGGCGTGGCGCTGCCATCGCGCGATGTGCTGTTCCCGGCGAACATCACGAACCTGGTTGTTAGCGAAATGTGGAGATTCGGCTTTATTAACGACTCTGAGCAGCTTCTGAGCGCCGTGCTGAGCTCGATCCAGAGCGTCGTCGAGAAGAGCGCGAACAGCGAGAGCATTCTGACCGTGGCTCCGTTCTGGATGTCGAACGTCCATCAGATCTACAGTTTCATGGCCTTGGCGCAGGCGAACATCCGCAACAGCCCGCACTTGCGCGAGCAGATGGGGCTCGAAGAGCTCAGCCAGTACTCGACGCTCACCGATATGGCCAAGGCCGATGCGGAGAGCACGATCTTCAACATCTACTACGTCTACATGAAGTACCTGCGCAAGATGCTCGACAAGCTCACCGTGGCGGCCATCATTGACGACCAGAATATCCCGGGCTTCCAGGGCCGCATCAACCAGGGCAACGCGTTCATGAACTTCTTCACAGGCAGCACCCACATCACCATGGATGACCTCGTCATTCTGTTCAACAAGGTCTTGACGCCGCTCGAGACCTTTGGATTGGAGTACTTCTACGCCACTCAGATCCTCAAAGAAATGGTCACGATCATTGGCCTCAAGTCGTTCAACGACATGATCATGCGCCGCAACTTCTTGACCTGGCGCCGGTCCGTGCAAATTAATTACAACGTCACGCGTCTCGCGGAGTGGCTGAAATTCCACAGATTCGACGACGCCGTGTCGCCGCTCGAGCACATCATTCAGGCCAGCAAGCTGCTGCAGCTGAAGAAGAACTGGGACGACGACATCGACTTCTTGTTCGACGTCTTCTGGGCGCTGAACCCGAGTCAGATCCACCGTATCATGGCGAACTACCAGCCGCTCGACTACGAGGCGCCCGTGCCGCAGCGGGTATTGCAGGTCGTGGCCGAAAAGATTCGCGAAGACCACACTGCGTCGACGGCACTCGCACTGAAGATGCGTCCTGCGAACGACGTGGGTCCGTTCGAGCTGGCTCCGCCTCGAATTCTGGAGAACTTGGAGCCGTTCATTCCATCGCGCGTCCAGGCCCCGAAACTGCGCGAATTCACGGATTATACGACGCGGGCGAGCCGGTTAGCCGAAGCCGCGCAAATGGCGTACCTACACGATCAAGAGAAGAAGAACAAGCAAAAGCAGCAGGCCGGTGGAGCCCAGCTTCCGGAGCTTCCGAAGAAAGGTGGCGACGATAAACGCACTAACGAAGGGATCGCGCCCCTGAGCAACGGTCACAGCAATCACGACAACGCTTGGGCGGAATCCACGAGACTCGAAAAGTAACGTAATAGAGTATCATTTTTTCCATACATATTTTAGATTTTACAAAACTACCAGTTGTAGAAAAAACAAGAGAATTTGTTAATTTTGTTTAACCATATTTACGGACGGTTGACGTAAGTAACGAACTTCGGATTCGGAAAAAACCGCCTGATTTCCACAAAACTTTCCACTGACCGCTAGGCTGCTGTCTGCCTAACTGAGCTGCTGTCTGCTGAGCCTAAGTTCCGGACTTCGTGCGTTTAGTTGTTACTTACATAAGGGGTCACTAAAACGGGCGTATTAATAACCCATACATTTGACAGCTATTATTTCGCTGATAATAGGAAATGTCGCTGTGTGTTTCCCAGGTTGGGACCACATGTGGTTGAGCCCTTCCGTTATCTCCTCACCACAATCAACATCCCGTGATTACCAAACAAGTCCACATCCCAAACACATAACACACTGGCAGGATCCAAGTGAATATTCAAAGAAGAGACGCGGCACATTGGACCGTTGTAGAACGACTTCATTTGGCTTGATTTCGACGCTGCATCCGCAAAAGACTCAGCGACACATCATCGAAGGACGTTGCTTCCGCCTGGTTGTCGACGTTGTTTCTCTTCTACCCTTTGCTGGCAACCCGAAGACGTCAGCTATTTGAACGTCACGAGGTCGACCTTCCACAATGATGAAAGGATGGACACGCCGCTTGGGCCGTTCTAAAAGTTCGAATTCGGAAAAGAACCGCAAGAACGCTGCCCAAGCTGCTCAGAACGACGATAATGCCGCTGCATCCACCAACAACGGATCGGGCAAGGCCGCCTCGACGGACTCGTCGAGCAAACCGTCGGTCTCCCCATCGACTTCGGGCTCCTCAGCAGCGTCTAAACATGGCAACGACGGCGGGTTCCATGGATTCAGTCTAGGAGGAGGTACGAACAATGGCGATAAGGGCACTGATCCGCACATCCGACCCGAGGCGTTCGACATGAACAATACGGGCGTCAGCTCGAGACGAACCTCCTCGTCGTCTATGGGCTCGAGAGACTCTCTCGCCAACGCAATCCCGTCGAAACGCCGTTCGGGCTCCAATAAGGACCTTGCTGGCCAAGCTCACCCCAAACCACATTCCCAACCCAGTAAACAGACCCGCAGCTCCATAGCCTCTGCAAATGGCGGCAGTGGTGATCTCCGCGTGCAAACGAAGGGATACCAGAACTACGACGGCGTGAGGTCACCGATCTCGCCGACATCGCCTTTGAACTTCGGGCAGTCCCGTAATGCCTCGTCAAATAGCGGCAATTCCGCCTCCAGCATCCCGAATTCGGGCAGTGCGCCCGGATCCGGCGGCAGCAGCAGTCCGAGCATCCCGAACGGCGGCGGGTTTTTCGGATCGACCTTCGGTTCGTCCGCGGGGATCCCCAACTCGGTTCCGGGCACGCCGGACGCCGTGCAGCCTTCCATGGCCGACTTCCGCGGCGCGAATCGCCGTGGCAGCCTCGACAGAATGGACGGTTTAGACACGCCGCAGCGCCACAACTCGAGCCGGCTCGAAGTCAGTGCGGAGCGTCAGCTCGAACAGCTCCCGTCGTTCGACGAGGTGCCGCCGCAGGAGCACATGGACCTGTTCTTTGCCAAGATCGAGCAGTGCAACGTCATGTTCAACTTCAGCGACCCGGGCAGCGACGCGCAGGGCAAAGAGATCAAGCGCATTGCGCTGTGCGAGCTCATCGACTTCGCGTCGAATTCCGACATCTTTCTGGGCGGCGAGCGCGTGTACGACGCCGTGTTCGGCATGTTCAGTCGCAACATCATCCGGTCGATCCCGCCGCCGAAGAACCCGTTCGGCGAGATTTTCGACCCCGACGACGACGAGCCCGTCAACGTCGACGCATGGCCGCACATGTCGCTCGTGTACGAGTTTTTCTTGCGGTTCATCGACGCGCCCGATCTGAACGTCGCCATTGCGCGGCAGTACATTGACCAGCCCTTCATCCTGTCGCTGCTCGAACTGTTCGACAGTGAAGACCCGCGCGAGCGCGATTTCCTGAAAACAACGCTGCACCGCGTCTACGGCAAGTTTTTGGGCACGCGGCCGTTCATTCGGCGGTCCATCAACAACGTGTTTTTGCAATTCATATACGAGACGGGCCGGTTCAACGGCGTCGCGGAGCTGCTCGAGATCTTCGGCAGCATCATCAACGGCTTCGCCATTCCGCTGAAGGAGGAGCACAAGGTGTTTCTGAGCCGCGTGCTGCTGCCGTTACACACGGCTCGCAGCTTGGGCCTCTACCATTCGCATCTGACATACTGCATTGTGCAGTTCCTCGAAAAGGACCCGTCCTTGACCCAGGAGGTCGTAATGGGCCTGCTGCGATACTGGCCGAAGGTCAACAGCCCGAAGGAGGTCCTGTTCCTGCTCGAACTCGAGGACATCTTCGAGGCCATGGAGCCGAACGAGTTCCAGAAGGTCGAGGTGCCCGTGTTCCACCAGCTCGCTCGCTGCATCTCATCGCCGCACGGCCAGGTCGCCGAGCGGGCTCTGTGCAATTGGACGCACGAGTACTTCTCGACCATGGTCGCCGACAACAGCGAGGTGATTCTGCCAATTTTGTTTCCGGCACTATGCGAGAACTCGGGCCACTGGAACCGCACGATCCACTCAATGGTCCACTCGGCCACGAAAATGTTCCTCGAGGCGAACCCCATGCTCTACGAGAAATGTGCAGCCGAGTATAGAGAGCGCAAGCTTCTGGAGAAAGACGATAAGGCTGTGCGTGAACAATCGTGGAAGGAAGTGGAGAAAATGGCACAGAAAAGACTTGAAGAGAAGCAGCAGCAGAAACAGCAACAACAAAAAGAACAGCTGCCACAGCTGCCACAACAGGGCCAGAATCAACAAGGGCCAGTGTTGAGCCGTGAGCAGCAGTTGAAAGAAGAGGAAAAGGAACAGCAGCGCGTGGATCAAAGAATCAAGTCGCGTGCCGGGTCCAAAGGCGGGTTTAGTGCGATTCTTCCGGGCGTCACAGAGGACCCTCTGCCGGTCAAGCAAGAACCCGCTTCTGCTGCGCATTCTCGACAACCCAGCCAGGCCCAGGTCCAGGCCCAGAGCCCAGTGACTCCGGCACCGAGTATTGTCGAGGATAGCACACAAACCGTGAATAGCAGCAGCACTGCAAAGCAGGCACCGTCGGTAAACAGTGCTAACGTATCTCCGAAACCCAACACATCACCAGCTAATGGAAGCCCGCCCAGTGCCGTAGCCACTGCCGTCACGACGCAAAAGCGGCCTACTTCGACCGCAGCACCGAGCAGCATTTCGGGACTCCAGTACAGCAAAAAATCTCCGCTGATTGTGCAGACCAGCACGCGGCCTTCGTCACAAAATACCTCGAGCTCGCCGTCGCCAATAACCCCGGCCGCTGAGGCCAACGCTATCAGCAGCAGCTCCTCAATTATATCCACCACGTCACAAAATGCAAACCAGATACCGCTATCTGTTCTGGGCCATCCTGAGCCCTTAAATGTTCCGGGTGTCACTCCAGAGCCAGCTTTCAGCGAGTCATCGTCAGGCGTAGCAGCAGCATCAGCAGCAGCAACAACAACAGCAGCAGCAACAACAGCAGCAAGACCATCGACTGTCAGCAACTTCCAAAGCCCTGCTACCTCAGTACACAGTGCTAGCATCGATGATGACAGCAGCAACGAAGAGGGCTTTGAAGACGCACCGGGCTACGAAGACCCGCGGCCTAGCAGCCCAACGGCTTCACCTCATCTCATGTCTTGTCCTTCCTCCCCCGAAGAGTAGGACGAGAAATAATCGTCGAGTTCGTACGATTTTTGTATTTAAAGTACTGATGTATTGTATTACAAAATGTGAATATATATGTATGTACTCTTTATCATGGTCAAATCACGAAACAAGTCACCACCAACACGTGTCTGATTTTTATAAGTTTTTAAAGCACTTCTGAGTGGTAAGAAAATGATACTTAATTCAAAAAATTAAAATTTCTTTCTTTGATTATTCATATGTACATTACAGGAATCCTTGACGGGCTCCAGTTGCGCTCGGGTCGTTGGCTTGCAACTGCTCGAGCTGGGCCATAAGCGGACTGGCCGTCGTCGTCTTCTTCTGATAGGCGGGCTTCACCGTTGGGGCGCCAGGAGCATCCACCAAGTAACCCCGTCGCTTCGGGTCACGGTAGAACTCGATGTTGCGACGGTCCACAGGCCGTGCGCGGAGCGGAATGCGTCCGTACTTCTCTAAAGTCGCCTCGGGCCTCGTCAACACTCTCATGCCAAAATCTGTGTAGTACTCTGCTTTGAACTTTCCACCAAGCTCCTCGATCTTGCTGATGGCATACTCAGTAGCCTTGGACGCACTTAATGTGATCGGCTGCTTCAACTGCTCGGCACCACGAGCCAGAATCTTGATACCGGAGCTGACGTCACCGAACGCGCGGCTCTTATAGAGTTCACGCATAGTGATGGGTTTGCTGGGATCGAGTCGGTTCTGGTCAATCAGGTTCTGAATAGTGCCGAGATTGATGGTCTCTGGTTGCGGAATAGGCGACTTGAAGCCGACTTTCGGGAACAATTTAGTGATCGGTGTTTGACCACCCTCGAACCACGGGTGAACTCCATGACGGGCTTTCTGACCTTTCGTACCACGGCCGGCCGTTTTGCCGCGGCCACTACCAGGACCACGACCAACACGAGTCTGCTGACGAGTGGATCCAGGAGCCGGGCTTAGCTCGCCCAGCGTGGACATCATTCGCTTGCCCCAGGCCCGCATTTTGATTTTTTCACGAAGATGGTATATTCCGGACTAAACTGATCTCAACTTACTAATACCTAACCACTAACTATGCCGGGGTCGCTATTGAATGGTGTTACGGTAAATAGGTGATTACAGTGAGGGAGTCAATCCAAAACATATTTAAAAAACATTTATATACAAATGTACGAAACGAAATTAATGGGAGAATAAATTGCAAATCCAATAGTGGGATCTTAATTGACTCAAAACACTGGCTGTCGTATTGGGTATGTATATGATATTGTTGCTAGTTACGGTATTTGCTTGTCCTCTTGACTAATAATAAGATTAGATTAAACCTGCTCAGTAAAGTGGCTCATCACACAACTCCCTTCGAATATTTACGCTGTAGCCAACTATCTATTATTATAGAAACCTGCGTCTAACGTATATATGCGTATCGATGTTTTAAAACTTATGTTGTAATGCGATTTGTCTGTTTGTCACAGGCGGCCTTGCTTATAAGTGACGACAGCATATCAGATGATTTCTCGTGATCTTTTGTTGCTCATTGACTCGCGCATACGCCCAACGTAAAATTTCTGACGTTTTCAATCATGCATTATGACCAGACTAATGCGACGATTCCTGCGGACAATCACGCAATTGGGTAAATTACGCAATTAACTATATTGATTGATTTGAAGGAATATATAAGTACGCCGGTTGGCAAATGTGGAGACAATTTAAATAATAACAGAAAAGCAGTGGTAATTAAAGAGTTGCACGTTTTTTAGAATTCTTGGATTTCATAGAGCGGGATATTAGTGCATATTCATTGTGTAATCCCTGCTTGCATTTAATCAGATTTTTTTGCAGCAGTTCCTTGTGCTTGTCAACAACAACCGCGCTTGTAGCAGCCCCTTCCTCTATTAAAAAAAAATTTAGCCGAACCCTGTTCAGGTGCAGAATGCTGGGATTTATTAAGCTCCCAGGATTTGCGGGTTATGGTTCAGGATGGACCCTACAAACGTCACCGAGAAATTCATTATCAGCGAGTAGAGATAACAAAAGCGATAAAAGAAATTACAATAGCAGTAGGAGCAGCAGTAGCAGTGCCGAATCGTATCGCCGCAGGAGCAGCAGCAGTAGCATGCATAAACGTGAGTCTATCCTCAGTCAATTTTATCAGCGCGCTCGTAAAGAAAGCCCTCCAAATAGGCATGAGCCAGCCGTTCATTCGAATCTGGGCTTTTTGAGTGAGGATGGCCTCAGCCCGCAGGCTTCGTCCAGCTCAACACGATCAACGTCTTCTGTGAAAACTAATGGCAGTATTTATAAGCCTGCTCCTCACAAATCCGCTCAGAAACCACCTTCAATTCCAGAAAAAGAGGAGGATGCGGTTAGCTTCAAAATACGGTTGGAAACTCCTCCCGCCATTATGTACGGAACCCCGCAGGAGTCTGTGGGCGCACTCATATCCGGAATATGTGATGTAGACCTCACACGATGCCGGTCCCAAGAGGGTAACAGTGGCAATGGCGTAGATTTGCTTGAGGTTTCGATGTCGATTGTACAAGTGATCAAGTATTTAGTGCCGCCTCAAGTTGCCAAGAAGTTGCCTAAGGGTACAGAGCAGCGAAACGTCTTGGCCACCTGGGATATCCTGAAACATCCGCATCTTTTGGAGTACGCTCATTTTGAGTACCCTTTCTCGCATTTGTTGCCTGGAACGTTGCCTCCTACGAGCAACACTCCGCTATTTTCTATTGAATACTTCATACAAGCGTCAGCAACGACGAAAGATCAACGAAAATCCAATGCATCATTGCCCCTAAAGATTGGTCGTAGCGTGATGAGCGTGACTGAAAAGACCTCAGTCCGTATTTTCCCGCCCACAGAACTTAGTCTTAGCATGGTTTTACCTACAGCTCTTTTCCCCAACTCTCAGGTCCAGTCAGAAATGCGGATCGAAGGTTTGATCACTTCGACCGGTCCTGGTTCTACGCTCAAGTATAAGCGCTGGCAGCTTAAACGTATCAATTGGCGTGTGGACGAGTTGATTAAAGTGAGATTTGGAGAACGCAGTGAAGATGAGTATGAACATAAACATACCTTAGGATTTGGAGTGCATAAGACGGGATGGAAGACTGATTACAGCTTGCAAACGGGCCACGTCGAGCTCAGCTGTGCTGAATTCTGCCCCGGTGTTTTGAGCAAAGCGAATAAGGACTTGCAAGACCCTGTCGCTGGACTAAGCGTCAGCCATCAACTTATCTGCGAGTTATTGATTGCTGAGGAAGTTGTTTCGAGCCCTTCAGTGAAGCAGGGTGTACTAAGTGGAAGTGCTCGTGTCCTGCGCATGCAGTTCGGCTTCCCCGTGGTAGATCGTCCTGGTTTGGGAATTTCTTGGGAGGATGAAGTACCGCCGATGTATGCGGATATCCCGCTGAGTCCACCCCAGTACAATGAGGTCGCAGATTTGCCATCATTTGAAGAGTTCAAGACGAATAATTTGGTATTCAGTCCGCTGTTAGTTTCTAAGATGTCACCCACACTGCGACATTTCGATCCTAACATGCGTGGATTCGAGCACATACCGTCGCCTTTGATATCATCCACTCTGGCAATTCATTCTCCACCACCAATCCCTGCGGGACCAACTCCTCCGGCTGAGTCTGAGTCTGAACCTACGTTCGAACCGTTGGCACGATCAAGATCTTTGCCTCCAGTTCAGTCGTTGTCCCTTGAAGACCGTGCCCAATTGCATCCGCATCATTCTGCAGCCAGTGGAGTTCCGGAAACATTATTGCCTCCGGCTCCTGCCAAGTCTCGATAACTGATATGCTATTTATTTTTATTTTTTTCACAATTATTTATATCAAATGATTATGTCGACATGATTCTTATTATCGAGTTGTTTGGTTGTTCAATAAATACTGATCTAATTCTCATTCTTCCACACCTTGCAATGTACTTTGCCTTGCAGCAAGCTTTTCAATAAGAGTCACATTGCTGACCATCTCAGGCTCATCTCCTAACAAGAACTTGATTTGGCTATTATGCAATGCTGCCCAGTATCGAAGGATTGTGGGCACTGATGTGGAGGTTCGATGAAAGTGCCTTGCTAACCCGTAAACTACTATAGGTGGACATTTTTCTTCTGACTCCGGTAACGGAGGTGGGGGTTTATATAATTGAGCTACCAAATCTGCAGCATCCTGGTAACAAGTAAACTCCACCAAGTCAGTGTCAGGTATCACAGACATCAAATCCTCTATTTCTTTCATAAATTCATGCTCCGTGCCAATATATAGAATGTTGACGGGGCTTATTTTCAGTACTTCACGAAATGAATAAAACATCAGTTCAATCTCAATCTGTGTGCATCACTTGCCGCAGCCTGTGAATGGTTTCATATGCAATGAGCGTGTATCTGTGTATGTGGGTGTCTGTGTGTATTTCTTCTATCTGCCCGACTTGCATATACCCTTGGATATGGAGGCTGGGGAAGATAAAAACGGATCAGGATTTGGGGTGATCACATTCAGGACTGCATGTTCTTGTGATTTTAACAATGACTGATTCTATAAACACAAACCAAAAAAAAATGCAAAAAAATTAATAAATATAACAAAATAGTCAGTTGAGTTTATATGAAGGCATCATTTGTTTTTGCGCACCGCTGGAAAATGCGTTTCTATATAGCCCACTTCATCAAGCACACCATCAATGGTCTGTGATAAGGAGAAGTTGTTTTCTAAATGCAGCAATGCTCGTTGACGTTTCTCATTAACCTTATTAGGAATTTGTCCGGTTTGCAGTGTATAGAATCGGGCAAATGTCAAGAATCTAGGTGAGAACTTGAGCAAGCTGTCATGAGATTCCTTTGTCGCCAACGGTCGACCCAAGTATACGAAGCACATTAGTGTCGTGGCGAGGAATACTAATGCCGATGGAAGATACCAAACATGGAATGTTGGTCGACGAGAACGAATGTACTCGGCGATTCTATGCAATGAGGTGATTTCAGTTGAACCCACCGTGAATTTGTTGCCATTGTACTCAGGGCGTGTGACAGGATCGGCGAGCATGTGCTCCAAACTTAGACACCCTCTGACGACATCCTCTACATGAACAACAGTTACAGGAGCGTTTGGTGAATGCACAATCATGTATCCCACCTGGGTGCTTGGGCTCAGAAATCCGTCACCTAGATGACCCGAGCAAAAGCCCTCAATGCGCAAAACTGATGCTGCCGCAATGGCCGGATGGTACTTCGTCAGTTTTAAAGTCATCTCTTCCACTTGTTGCTGATGCCAGCTGTAGCTACTAAAGCTGCGATCTCTTACATCTTCCTCAGTCTCGTTTTGCGATGTGACCGGCAACGAGTCTGGGGAGTCTTCTGTGTCGCCATCAGCAATCTGGCACCATACTTCACGCGAGGGCCAGACACGATCCCAATTCCTGATCGGCAATCGGTGGGCCATCGAATCGCCGATATGAATAACAATTACCTGGTTATTTTCAAACATGCGCAAGCCGACATACAAGAATTCTGCAGCAGCAACTCCTAGATCTGCTCGGAAATTATGTAGATCGTATCGACGCACCAGGCTGCAGTTATACACAATGATCTGAGAAGTGTCCAGCACCAAGCTCCGGATACGCGTGAGTTCCCGCTCAACGCTCGAGCCGGAGGTCAGATCCATCTCGACGAATGTCAGCTCGGGTTTCATGATGTCGACAGGGGGTCGGTTCCTGTCGAGAACGTAAATCCGCTTCTCACCACGAGCTAACAGGTATCGACATACCCAGGATCCAACGAAGCCACTACCACCAGCTATTATGTATATGCGTTCTGAAATTTTTTTGGACTTGTAGGCTCCGCGTGTCGGATGTGTGGGAAATGTCTGTTTTTTAATTGGTGGTATGGCAATCCATGCCGAATTTGCTGCAAAGCTAAACCAGACGAGCCAGACCAATATTACTGCTAGCACGAGCAATTGATCGTAAGAAAGCATCTTACACCGTTCGAGGTTCTTTCTTGTGACCAGGTGATGTTTTGGGAAGACAAGACCTAAATAGCAATTATTATTAGTTAATGGCTTTTGAGCTAGGCCCTCCAACGGTTTTTTTCCCTGATAACGGTGAGGGGATGAATCACCGTGGCCCTGATAGACGTTGCCCGCTTACTTACATATGCATTGTCTGGGTGCGCATCTCGTCCATCTGGGATTAATATTCCACTTTGTCCCAAAACCGTTTTAACAGGGTTTGGCCAAGTGGTCGGACTCTGCTTAAATCACAACATCTGTTCGGCTCATTCCTGCGTATACTCTTTACCGCTGATTATTGTCAGATGCAGAAGAGTGGGAAATTCGGTGTATCTTTTCCAACCAAATCCTTTCCAGAGAAAGCTGCGTGCAACACGCAGGCTGCGTTATCAGAAATGTAGGTCATATCCCTAGGGATATGACCCTGGGAATGGCGCGGCATGGGATCGAAACAGGACGATGCCTGTTTCTTAAGTGCAATACGCGGGCCCCGAAATGGCACACCCGATACCGATTATTGCAGTCGAACAGACCTCCATTACTATTCTTTTTCCACTAAGTTTATTACACTGGCCAGCTGACAAAGATAATTAACATCAAGCTTCCAAGGATATTGAGGGACAATCATTTCGGCAAGTCTAGTGTTGATAGTTGACGACAGTTGCAAAATACTCGAATATTGACGAATGCTGGTTCACATACTATCTCGATTCAGAATCCATTACCAATGAAATATGCGATATGAAATATGAAATATAAAATACATAGGGTAAATACATAAAACCAGATTGGTGTATTGTTCGGACTCACTATTAAGTGCACCATAATCGAGTGTGATAATGTAACATCATGTATACTGATATTAGCTTTGGACCCGAGTTTTTTCGCTTCGGTGGTGAAATATAAAGATAACCCCTTCGATAAATAAGGCTTGATGATACTGATCATTGACACTGGCTGTCAGCATTATCATCTGGACTTATTGCTGTATGTTACTTGCTTATCCTAGGGTGATGTTTATGAGAAAATTGTTTTGATGGATGAGTTTCTGAAATGCAACATATATGTATATATTACAGAATGGATATTCCTGCAGCATGACAGAAGTCATTCGTGGACAATCCCGCTCAACAACAGAAGTGTAGTCAGTCAGGTCATTTCTTAGACACTTTTTTGCCCGAAAATTTTCGCACTAGACCAGTCACGGAAATTGCTAGCGTGCATCAGAACATCCGACCATCAATTGAATAAAAAACACATCAGAGAAAACAAGCTAGAAACATAGTGATATCAACATGCCTAACCCTCGAGTTTTCGTCTAACTCAACTAGAGGAAAATTACATGTGGCTGAGACGCTTTATTGATGTGCACGAGCATAGTAATATAGCTATGCTCAAATATTGGTGGTAATTAGACTAAAAGATAAGGATGCGAACTATTTGTGCAGCATTATAGAAGTTTGCTTGGGCCGCGTCAGAGTCAGTTGTTCTGTTTAATGCCAGATCGAAGTAATTCCATTCTCCCGAACAAGACTGAAAACGCAGTCAGTGACACGGAGAGTCTAATGAAAACCTGGATCTCGAAGTTTTCAAATGATCGTATAGGTGTTGACAATCTCATGGTCACCCCTGCCCCAAATTGAGTGGGGAAAATGACGTCGACAAGAAGACCATTGAGCGATGACTCACGGCAATGCAGCATTTTGGCACACTTCACTTAATCCTTTTTACCCAAGGTAAATGTCATTAAGATGGTTGATAGTGCAACCAATTTAGCGGTGGTTCAACGTGCGATGATAGTCGTTCGTGGAAATTAGGAAAAGAACTATATCCAGAAGGTGTCTGTCTGCATAGCATAGATCTATGACAATGACCCTAACATATGCAACCACTGCCCTAAAGGTCAACAAAACAAAATTAGAACATAAGTCCTTTTACCTCATCTCGGAAACTGAGGATGCGGTTTTTTTGAACGACATCTACCGAGTAATGAGCCATCTATAGCTATCTCTGGCATGGCATATATTTATGTAGCACTATTTTGTATGATTTTTTGAGGTATTTTACACTGAGCTTTGCCACGTGCTTCAGCGAACCTGCGCGTCTAGGCGCCTATAAATAGAGGACTATAATTTGTGGCATGTTCCAACAAAATCTGCAATAGCGACATATTTCTTATGAAACTAACGTTTTTTCCCCTGAGAACCCTCAAATACGATCTATCTACGAGATCAATGCCGTTGAGTTGACGCGTGACGGGATTTAGCCACCGAAATGCTCCGTCATATGCACGGTAATGCACATATCTCAGAACATCATCCAAAACAAAGCATCAGACCCCAACCCTTCGCGACATAACAGCCACAACAAGCATAAGCATCCTCCTTACCCCCTTTCTCCTTGGAGTCTAAGGGTTTATACACAAAACTTATTTTCCTCCGCTTGTTACTCGATACATATCTTAGTTGAAAGTTACTTTCTCGTAGGTGCTGGGCGGATATTTCACTAGCAACACCTTTGTACTGCTCAAAAGGGTTATCACATCTTCTTTGAGAGGCGTTCTGTGCGATTCTCCTCTCTAGACGCTGCATCCTGTAGTGATATTAGAAACGCGCGTTTTAAGCGTTTCACATACATTCCGGTGAGTCAGATGGCACTGTTAGAGACACAGACCGAAATTGTGTCTCAGCGTGACAACAACAATGAAATTGTATCTGAACATCTCACACTCAGCACTCCACGAAGCATCAAAACAGTACGATCCTTAGAATCAGCACGATCTCTCAAATCAATTCATTCACTAAGGGACATTCCACTAGTGAGCACGTCTTTTGATGGCGCGTTTGACTCAATTCTTGGAGATAAATCAAGCAACGCGCAGAGCTCCCACTCTACGGGTCCTCAGCTCGAATATAATCACAGCACACTAGATGATTTCCCATCCTTGATTCAAGCAGTCGCTGCTGGCACCTCCAGTCCACGGTCGACTAATGGAGACAAAAGCTTACAATGGGTCTCGTCCACATCCCGTCAGAAAAAGGAACCTTCTGACGCAGATGTCGATCTTGAACAGTATTTCTTTGATGCAAGTGAAATTGCCGCCGGAAGGACACGTGTCACAGGTGATAATACGCCCGAATTCGATTCTCTAGAAAACACGGATTCATCAGGAAATCAGGCGGACAGTAATAGTGGTCGCGACTTTTCAGAAGCTGATAATGACGTGTCGGGAAATCCTCATTTCACAGGGTCGAACAAAGCTAACTCCCGCCATATTCCTGATCCGTCACTGCGTGATGAGTCAATTACTATGAGCTCTCACGACAACCTCATGGCCAGATTAACATCGAATTCGACCAATGTTGAAATCGATCAACAGGCTCTGATGGATGAAATTGGAAAATGTGCTGGCGCACTGGCATCCATGAGAGATTACATTGACACCTGGGCACCAACTGCACACTTTGTAGTAACGGCTGCTGCCGCGTTACAGAGAGACTCTGCGGCATTCACGGCATCACTCATTTCTTTATTGTCTGATAATAAAGCTCTTGACCCTACTGCTTTTTCCACCCAATTTTATCAGCTGCGCGAAGCATACTCGTCATTACTGAGTCTTGGAGAATTTAGCACTGTGACCTATGGTCAGCAGGGGTGGACGCGGGCGTCTTCCCCTAGAACCAGCAAGAGCAGTCAGAGTTTCAAATATAATCACGAATCACTTGCCACATTGGCGAATAACGACACCTGGGATGACCGTCAATTGGTTGATTCACTAATGACGCTACTTCGCACGTCACCTGGGTTCATTGCAAGTGCCATTTCCCAGATGAGTACGTCAGAACTTAAAGCATTTTGCGGTGAACTCGAGGATGATTGCAGTCCACTGAATGTCATATTCTATGGCATTCTTGGCTCGGCAAAAAGAAATAGACCTCGTGTGTTGGCTGACATCGTGAAATGCCTTGATCACTGCTTGTCGTGCGATGTAGAGACGAAGGAGAAAAGAATTCGGATTTTTTGTGCTGGAATTTTTCAGCGCCTTATGAGTCTCGCTGTAGGGACCATGTCTACGAGTTCTTTAGCCAAAATCGATCGGTTCTTTCGCCTCTGCATCGATGGGCGTGCGCGTAGTATACTCGATGTGACACCATTGATTTCCAGCATAATTCCTGAGGAAATGAACATTTTCTGCCAATCCATAGATTCTTCAGCCAGTGCGCATATCAGTGACTTCTTACTCGGTATTTGTGTCGAAAGTCTCGAGCAATTTGTGCATCAGGTATTCATCATGCCCCATATGTATGGACTGATTGAAGACGTCTTTATTGGACCTAAAGTACAAGCTCGACTTGAAATAACAGCCTCTCGCCTTATACAGACAATTCCTGAATACCTGAGCCGGCTCCGACACCAAGTGCGATCGGATAATCCAACTGAATATTGGCTACCTGACGAACTCATTGCCGTGAAAGGTAGTGATATTGTACTATTATACAATGCGTTACTGCCGCGCCGAGATAACGATTTGCCTAAAGCTGATACAGAGGTGATTCAAGGTGACAGACCTAATTCTATGCTATCTATGGAATCACGGTCCAGCCGAGCAAGTGAGAGAAGCACCAGTGATGACGATGAATGGTGCCTTGACAGCATCCGTGAAGATCTTGTGCCTGTAATGAGGGGTTTGGCTAACAGTACTCGCACCAAAGTTGATGGTTGGCAAATATTTAAGGTTGGAGCGGATGGACTTGTCACAGACTTGGGCAGTGACATGGGACTTAGTCTGGCTGATTCAAATGAAGATCTTAACCCACAAGTACAAGCTCTGTGTAATGCGGTAGCTTACTATGATGGTGACACTGTATCTGAACGTATCGAGGGCGCTCGTAAGGATGCACTTTTGAGAGGTGATCACCTCGCAATATTGGATCTGGTGAATGCAGAACATTTACTTACATCTCAACATGTACTTAAGATGGCGGGAAGTGTCACTCACCTCAAATCTAAGTGTAAAGCGCTGCGTAGAATGTTGGATCAAGCTGCGCAGGACCAGCGTCATGAACGAGAGAGATTGTCTATTTTGCTCACAACTTTAGACTCTCTCAGAATTCATGTTTGGTATGAGACAGAAGCGCGTAACGGCCAGCCTTTTGCTCGAGCCCGTGAATTTCTCCAAGCCTTATATCCCAAGACTAAGGAGGAATATGAAGCGCAATTTGGATCGAGTTTAAGTAGCAACGAAGGCTTTAAAGGCTCACTCGGATTCAGCTTCGGTGCCAGTAACGGGGGAGTTGCAACTCATAGTGGCAATTTGATATATCAGCACGACAACTCAGGCAGTTTATCTACGGACGCACATACAAACCAGATTCCCCGTTCACGACGACTATCAATTCTCGGCTCTCATAGCGTTCCAGAATCTCCATTTTTGAACAAATCCATGATTGCCCCTGGTAAGTTGAATGACAAAGAGGTAGAAGCAGTCAATGTCTATTTGCGAAGAAATCGATGCCGGAACATCATTCCAGCTGAAGAGAAATTTACGCGTGCGATCGTTGAAATTGCAACCTTGTCTAAAAAACTTGTTGATAGAGATCACTTAATCTCCTATGTGAGTTTCAAACGTGACCGACATTATCAAACGCAATATGCACAGATGCAAGCACAAATTCAGGCAGGAACCCACCGTTTTGCTAACTCAGGCGGAAGCGGAGGGGCGAACAATAATAGCAAGCGAAACAGTCAGCATCAAAGGCGTTCTTCCTTAGGGCTTTTCGACTTCTTTGATATCACTAATCATCAATCAACAGCACCACTGGCACTGCATACAACAACTTCAACGCAGTTTCTTGGCTTAGCTACTAGTCACGACTCACTGCGTAATATGGCATCAGGACAAACTCATTATCACAGCAAAGCTACGCACTCACGCGAAACCGACCGATCGGGTGAAGATACATTTTTCGGTCCACCGAAAGCTCCGAGTATAGCACAAGTCCAGGCACTTGTTCTCTCTGATATTGGTTACAGATTCATGTCACAAGGAACAGAGACAGACCTATTCATGCAACAAATCGGACGAATGTTGCTTGAGGGCGATTCTCAGATTTTGCAGCCATTAATTGACGATATATCTGTAGCAGGGAGTCCCCTCAACAAGCTGCGAGCCTTGGAACAGTTGGTAGAATACATCTACACTGCAAGGCAGCGATCACAGAGCACAAAGGTAAGTAGGTCCGATGTTATTCAAGAACTCAGCAGATTTATTGGAAGAGAGCCAGGTACTATTTATCGTGACATTCAAACCGTATCACTCCTAGTCAATCCACAAATCTTGAATCAGAGTGCGGCTTTTGAAGACTGTGTTGAGGCTGCCGGTATTGTTCTTGATACCGTTGTTGTGCGTAGCATGGACTATGCTGCGCGATTTCTACGCTACTATATGGAATCCACGACAACAGCTGCACCTCAAATGGCTCTCATGGGAATCAATGACTCGGTCGCAATTTGGGCCTTTTGTGCTCGGCAAGGACACCGCGAAGCTCAAGAAAAGCTGGCAGAGCTATATCTTAAATATCCGCATTTGCAGCTAGAGTTGCGCCCGTTAGTAAGACCCTCATCAGTTGTTGACGGTGTCGAAGGCGCGAGCTTGAGGGAAGCAGTAGCTTTGCATTGGATGACAATGGCTTCCCGAATCTAATTTTTATTAACGTGTAACATAGGTTGCTTTAAGTGACTTTTTTATTTATTAATTTTTTCATTGTAATTATTTTATTCACGCATGCTTTGTTCAATTACGGCTTTGTCTTGTAGACTAAACGGTAACGGATGCCGAAGCAAAAGAACAGTGATCGTAAGTCATAACAGGGTGTGGCTTTTAAGTAATAAGAATCAAACATATAAATACAATAAATAAAAATCATTATCATTATCATTATCAATAGCGCTGTCGTTGTCGCGGCGACACCAAATCGTTGTCAAAGTCGTTCTTTATCAGGCCTGTACTCGTGCCAAAAAGGAGTTCAAGCATGCATCGGTACAGAAAACGGTCTGGTAAGGCTCATGTTCAGAGCTGCGAACAGATGGATGACAGGTCCAATGCAAGTAAGTAGCCACTGGTTTAATCACAGGATGAAGACAGACAGAGCATACAGAACCAATGCGAGTCGAGTGAATGATCGGATTGATCAGCAGTGGTGCTTCTTTAACCCACAGGTTAAGAGAACGTTGGAAATCCGGGAATTCCTGATAGTAGCCGCTCTGGGAAATCGAACGCTGGCCAAGTTCCACAAGCGACGGTTGATCGCAATGCCGTATCAACTGTGTTCTGCACTTTGGATCGTCTGGTGCGACGATGAATTCGTTGGGATGAGTCGTTACGATCCTGAGCTGAGGAAGCTGAAGTAATTCTGCAGGTAAGGTCCGCAACTTATTATGGCCGAGATGTATTTCCTCTAAAGCGACTAAGTTGCGAATTAAGGGGGTCAGTTCACTTATGTTGTTGTTGCGCAGGTTCAGGTACTTCAGACGATCAATACGATAAAGAAACCGGTCTATAAACTGCAGACCATTACCACTTAGGTTAAGCTCGAAAAGACGACGACCAAGGTCTTCATGATCAATGAGACCGCGACAAGCCTCTGGAACAGATGTGTATCCCATGTTTTCGAGGTTAATAGTATTCTCATCATCATCAAATACGTGCAAGATTGCTTGCTCTGCCTTGTTGCGCCTTAAAGATTCAATTTTCGAGGCCGCAACAAAAGAAGAAGAACGATTGGCATAAGCAAACGAACCTCGTGATTGCACGGTACTTTCAGCAGCAGCAAATATGGGTGCTCTCGGCGCGTTTCGAGACACAATGTCTTGTGTCTGATGAAATGTGGAATCATTGGATAGAGGCTGGAAGATGTTCATCGTAAATGTTGGCTGAGATGACGCGGTTGTACCCATATTGTCATCATCGGCTTCGGTGTCATCGTCTGCATCAGTAGGTTCATCCCGTTCATCCTGTTCCATTACTATATCGTCCAAGGTACGATCGTAGGTTGGAATTGCGGAAGCACGCGCAACTTGCTGTTCATAGAGATCCTCCATCTTGATTTCAGCTGGAGGCGATGATGGAATTGGGATGTCCACACTCATAATGGTATCCGACGAAAGTGGCAGGGGCGGATCACTACTGTCAATGTAATCAGGGTCTTGGTGCCGACTCAAACTCAACGAAGGGTCTGTCGAATATGGCGGCATCCCCTCGCCAGTGATCCCGCCGAATGACATCTTTGTTTGTTTAAGAAGATAGTGCTTCAAGACGCGTTTCCTATTGATGCGTCCATTAACTGAGTGGTATGATGTATCACGTGCATTCAAGTCCCAATGTTGGACATGTACAGTGGTTAAACCTACATGCAAGTATTGATGTTAAGAAGAGGCCCCTAGGATCTGGGTGGCCTAGGTGCATAATACTTCTAGGCTTCTGGTCATTCCTTGCATGGCTACTGAATCTTAGTCACAAATCATATTTACCGTGGGGCAAGGAAATAATCTGGGGTAACTGCGTTTTCATCAATTCACTGCTAATGACACATAGGTAGTGCCGGAGGAAGAGTCATGGGAATCCCTCTGAGAAAGAAGCCAAACCTCTCAGTAAAGCATAGATACTTGTTCTACCCACCCTGTGTGTCATCGGCAGGCGTGCGAACCTTGCGTTGGCAGAGCCTGACCCGAACATACAAGTTGCCGTCCAGGCGAGATCTGAATCGACCGTACTTTGGTCAGCAACGCACAAGTAATTTACGCCGCACGAATGCAATGCGGCGTCCACACCCACCTCTGCGATTTCGAAGACATTATAGATGATGAAGAAGTATGACCAATGAACACTTTTTTGTTTATTACACCAGAAAACTCGTGGAGTACATGAGCGTATGCACACTCACATAGATACATATATAAAACCCTCTACCAATCTGATTGGTGTAACATGCGCGATGTTAGGTACTAAACCAAAGCTGCTGTAGTTAGCACTATTTTTTATCGAGAAATTTAGCAAGATTAAATCCGACCCATTCAATGGGTGAAAAATGAATAAATTTTTTTAAGACTTTCTATAAAATGTGGATGTGAGAGAGAGACTTCATGACTCAACATGATCTAGTCCTAGAGAGAAAAAACGTTCTTGCTGTTGCTTCAAACCTGGCTAATGTCGCCCACGATCTAGACCAACTAAACCTAACCCCAGTCCCAAGCGGCAGCACTATTAATGTGCTTGGGTGGGAAGCTAACGGTCGTCGACAAGCATAAACTACTCACTGCATTGGGGCGTGAAATTTCTTTGATCTCATTATAAGTAACAGCCCTTAAGCAAGGCCCTACCATACAGCACACATCCACCACCCGAGTATTGTGAACGGTCTTGCATTGGCATATTTCTCGCACTCTGATTGTGATCTAAAAAAGTTACTGGCCATTTCTCGACATTGAAAACACTTTTCCAGTTTCTGTTTTCAATAAGCACAGATCATCCAGCATTCAAGAGCATACAAAAGAAACAAAACCTTCACATGTCCAAAGAAGAGTGTGACTACGAGGAACTCCCCAGCAACACTCCTATTGGACTGAGCATGGCTGCGGGTGCAATCGCCGGCATCATGGAGCACACAGTGATGTTCCCTGTGGACGCCATTAAAACTCGAATGCAAGTCGCCGATGCCTCACAAATGTATCGCGGCGTCGTCTCCTCCATTTCCACCGTAAATGCCACTGAGGGCTTCTTCGCTTTGTGGCGAGGCGTTGCATCCGTTGTCATGGGTGCAGGGCCGGCCCATGCCGTACATTTCGCTGTTTACGAGGCTGTGACAAACCTTGGACAAGCAAATGGACATGCCTCAGAACCCACAGCCCTTGTCAGCGCAACCGCCGGTGCTGCTGCGACGATCAGCAGCGATGCATTGATGACTCCTTTCGATGTCATTAAGCAGCGTATGCAGCTGCAGAGCTCAGCAGGCCGCTCGCTTCCTCAAGTGGCTGCGCAGATCTATAGAAACGAGGGTCTCTCGGCCTTCTATGTTTCCTACCCTGTCACGTTGCTGATGAACGTACCTTTCACTGCCATCAACTTCACAGTGTATGACCGCGTTTCCCATATTCTTAACGCTCAACGTAAGCATGACCCACTTGCGCACTGTGTGTCTGGTGGTATCGCTGGTGCCACTGCTGCTGCTGTGAGCACGCCGTTTGATGTGATTAAGACGTTGTTACAAACTCGTGGCGTGTCGATGGATAAGAATGCGCAGACCCTCAGCTCTGTGACGGACGCTGCTAAATACATTTACCGCACAAACGGTTTGAGTGGGTTCCTTCGCGGTGTGAAACCCCGCATTTTGGCAAACATGCCGTCTACTGCTATTTGCTGGACGGTGTATGAGATGGCCAAATATTACATCGTTGGAACTGCCGAGCGCATGTGAAGCAGTGATTTTCTTCTTTTCACGTTTTCTTGTTGAATATATGAGTGCTTACTGCAGTTCAGGCAGAAACGCACACAGGAAAGTAGCCCATAAGAAAGAAAAACAAAGACTTAGCTTGGCATTTAAAGCTAAGCAAACAACACAGTTCCAAGAAACTATGCAGTAATGACAATTTGAGATGACAGAAGCTGGACTTTCATGACCCTAGATGTATTCACAATGAGCAAAACAATAGAAGCTCAGATGAGTAACCTCATTTGTATATAATGTTAATGTATTCCTCTATTTTTTTCCTTTTTTCTTTTGTTTGTTTCTTGTATTAGTTATTTTTCAAAGTTGGCTATAATAGTTTGAATTGAAATGCGTATTTAATTATGTCTCAGGGCATCACCCAAGAAGTGATCGAATGGCATCCTTTTCCCGAGGAAAAGGTCAGTACGACATCTCATCATCTGCTTCAAAGTTTCTCTGTCGTATAAACTGTCAAAAGTGCTCATTCTTTTATTTCTGATGACTTCAATGCGAACTCGCTCAGACATTCCGATATTCTTCGCAAGATGATGATGAGCTTTTTGGATCCGTTGAAGCGTTTCGGGTACTAGTATTACATTTCGGAGAATACCATTGCTCACATGGAACTTCTCTAAAATCACTTCAGGGTTCTCATTGACGTCTCTAAGGAGTTCACTGAATAGGAAGTGGTACGTCAGAGCTTGGTGATATGCCAGTTGAAGAAGAATTGGGTTGTCAAATGAACCGTGTGTGGTCTTGGTCTCTATAATCTCGAGTCCTGATTGGGGTATTATTCTGATACCGTCAATTATCCCCCGGAGCTCAAATTTTGGCTCTGAATCAGTCACTCCATATACGGGCACTTCTCGAACAAGAGGGTATGTATTTTCAAGTGACTCAAGCTCTTCGAAGTCTTTGACGTCTTCAAGGTAAGTTCCATGAAGCTTCGGCTCCTCATGATCAACGGTCACTCTGTTTGGCTCGGCATTCTCTGCCTCTGCCAAATAAAGCACTTTATCAAGATACGTGATCATCCTCATTTCACCTTTATTCAGGATTCCAAGATTGACGATTCCTCCATTAATTGCAAGTTCCATTGTATCCGGAGTCTCGATTATTCTGAGTATCGAACCCTGCTTTCTTTCGACGTCATTCGCCTTTCTCTCCAGTTTTTGATGTTCGTCAGTTCCTAGGCGCATCGCTGCGGTTTCTGGTTTACTCAATCCGCTCATAAATTGTTTTAATTGTGATAACTCATCATACTGAGTAATGAACTCAGTGACGGCTAGTGATGGAATTTTAGTCCCTGCCACAGGGACCATGTTCCGGTATGCCATTTCCTGAGCCGCAAAGCTCAAAAGTTCGTTGTCGTTGAAGTTCCGCAAGATCACGTACGACCGACAAAAACGCCATCGAGATTCGCTGCATTGTAGCACTCTCTTGGCCAGAATCCTACTTGTCATTCGCACGCTGTGCTATGATACTGAAAAGAGCAGATGTTGCGAGAAACCCAACCAGATTGAAGAAGGCTGTACGCGAGAAATCGCGCTCTTCCTCTTCAGTCCGGAAAGAAGCGAACAAGCGACGCAAGTTTGGCAGTGCCATTGAGAAGCATTACCCTGGGCCCACGACATGTACATAAACATACCATTTCAGTCTCTACTAAGCAACGGCAAATCCCATTGTCTCGATGTATCTTTCATAGTCATTATAGTTAACAGAGAAAAAAATGTCATTTTAAAAAAAAAGTTGTAACTGTCTAGCTGATAATGTTCAGTGAATAAAATTTTCAATGTTCTTCGGTATGCTTTTTTAAAAAAGATTCAAGTCAGTAGTCCTAAAGTGACCATCCATGCAAAATTGATTATTGTGTTAAACAGCACAATATAACGCTCCGGAATAACTACGAATTGCAAAACTGAAGCAATCGGCCAAATCAAAAGCGATGCACGCAAAGCTGAAACGTAATTTTTTTGTAAATAGAGGTCAATATCATATCCTTCCCAAAATGCCGATAACGATGTGAACGCAAAAACGGCAAGAGGATTTCCCAATATTTGATCGAGTGCTACTTTGAGCACCCACATATGGAATCTCTTGGTGAGTTGCTCTGTCCAAAATCTCGTCCAGACGCCATTGATGACTCCCCAGACTTGAAACTTGACAATGGTTGCGTAGTTGTATTTTCGTGTTAGCAGTTGGAGAAGGCTTTGGCTGAGGCCGCTCATTGCGGCACCCACGAGTCCGGCAGTGCCTGCACTGGATCGTGCATATAGTTTGTCGTAATGGGCAAAGAAAACAAAGCACAGTACTAGTTGAAGAATCGTAATTGCCAGTACAGCGAACTGAGGTTTACGCGATTTTCGGATACGCTTTTCCAGCACGCCCAATTCGATGTCCATCGGCTGACTTCTTTTACGTGCCGTGCTTTGACGTGCGAATTGGTTGCTTCTTATCCCTCAAATGTTCTATAATATCACTACATTCCAAAACACCTCGGGTTTCGGGATACGTGGTTGTGATGTTTGGGTTAGGGCGTGTGTATGATTGCATATTCAGTTAACAACGTCGAAGCGACCGAGGAATGATCAATATAATAAGCTAGTAATGTTGAACAAACAGATTGCAACAGGCAGATAAGGATAAGGTCCACAAAGTAACTTCCCTCGTGTGTAGCTTTGGTGTACTACCTAGTTTAGTTTTTACGCATTTTGTGATTCTTCCTTTAAATAGTGTTTCAATCGTGTTATGTCTTCTAATATTAAGAAAATCATCAATTTATATTCTCAAAAAGTTAAGTTCTCCAGAATCTATTTCACAATTATATATGCGTTTCTATTTAGGTTTGAGAGATAAAATAAAAAAGGAAGATTGCTAATATATCACAATAAACCTCAGAGAGATACGCAAACCAAATAGTTCTCGTATCCTGATAAATTGACAGTTGCACCCCCCAAAAAATATGTTCCGGCCGGGACTCGAACCCGGGTCTGCTGCTTGGAAGGCAGCAATGATACCCTTACACTACCGAAACGACCGACTGTACCAGTCACTTACTGTTGTTGTAGGAAGTCAAACATAATTCATTATAATTAAAAGGTGCATGAGTATTCTTTGTTTTTATTGTTGGGTCTTTCATTTTTGGGGATGGGCTTTGGTAATAAATACTTGACCCATTGTCAAACAAAATTCTTTTCTCCATATACGCCGAACATCGTAACACGATAGATTGAGACCAAAGCGACAATAAAAATGGCCGCTCTTTGGTGAGAATGACCTTTTCAGGGGCCCCTGCCTTCCAGAATTTAGTGGACTCGCATACGCCCTTACCACCAACGTGACAAAGCCTTCTATTAACTGGCATCATTGAGCACAACTCTCGTTACTTTGTCAAAGAACACTTGTAATTTTAATGAAAATGTCGTCTGAAGGACGAAGGCGAAGTCATGTAGCGGCTGAGCAAAAACGCCGCCAGGCAATTCGTAATTCATATGACCGCCTCACAGAGATTCTTCCAGGCATTGACGCGAGGCACGCACGATCCGAGGCTGTCGTTATAGGGAAATGTGTCGAGGTTTTACAACAATTGCACGCTGAACATGATGCTCTAGTCATGTTAGCGCATGAAGCTGGTGTTGATCTACATCATCAATCATGATGTTAATACCTGCCATTGTCAAAAGGTAATAATTACAGAACCAGGCACAACGTGGCACAATCAGCACAAATCTAGTTAAATTTTGGTTATCCTTCTATTTATTATTTTTACTGACGGATCAAATTGGTGATTTTT
Organism: Starmerella cellae; assembly: GCA_030579775.1. Taxonomy (NCBI): domain Eukaryota; kingdom Fungi; phylum Ascomycota; class Dipodascomycetes; order Dipodascales; family Trichomonascaceae; genus Starmerella; species Starmerella cellae. The sequence goes on from JAKTRQ010000016.1 coordinate 165,229, forward strand.
ATAAATTTGCTCAAAAATACACATTTCTTTTTCAAAAAAATAAGCACTAAAAGCCAAACCTGTCACCGAGGTTTTTGTGGGGTTTGAATATTCAGTCATACATAGCGCTGGCATATTATGCCTCTTTTGGGGACCTGATAAATTCGCTTAAGCGTACCCCATAACCGGAGTCTGATAAAATGTCAGGGCTGCAAGGGTTACGCTTGGAGCTTCATTGAGTAAGATTAAAGTCACCAGACATCTCACCGCCAAAAATCTCCGCGGTGGGGTTATACATGATAACGGTCACATGATGTTATCAAGGTTAGTTATATGTGCGTGCACCCAATGACAGTTTCTTAATTAACGCAGGTTTTTAACAAGTCAGATCTAAAAAGCAAAAGAGGTAACGTCAAGAGTAAGGTTGATCGGCGGACAATTCCTAACTTGTGAAATTATCGACTTCAAATTATAAACAATGAAGACCGGACTTGAATTTTTTTTAAACGGCAAAAAACAAGTCGTGCGTCAGCCTGACCCAAGCCAAACAGTGTTGGAATACATACGTGAAACAGGCTTGACAGGAACCAAGTTGGGATGTCAAGAAGGTGGTTGCGGTGCATGCACAGTTACCTTAGCTGAATGGGACTCGGCAAATCAGAAGGCCCATTACTATGCTATCAACGGGTGCATTGTTCCGATCATAGCCTTGGATGGCAAGCACCTTACCACTATTGAGGGAATAGGCACTAGTGCCGAACCTCATGCTGCTCAAGAACGTATAGCAAAAATGCATGGGTCACAATGTGGATTTTGCACACCGGGAATAGTCATGAGTTTATATTCGTTGTTGCGGGAAAGTGACGGAAAACCCACAAGGGCACAGATAGCTGAAGCATTTGACGGAAATTTGTGTCGTTGCACAGGATATAAACCCATTATTGATGCAGCCAGCACATTTGTAAAGGACGAAGTCAAAATTGAGAAGTCAATGAATGGTAATATGAATGGCCACTCTAATGGTACTCAGTACAACCTAATCAATGGTTCCAATGGCGAAAGTGAAAGCAGCCAAATGGACCAGGGGTGCTGCGGAGGCGGTAATAATGGTATTTGTTGCAAAATGAATGGATCGGGTGAAAGCACTAAGCAGCAGCTCCGCGAATACCCCCACGTGGAACTGATTTTCCCACCTAGTTTGAAAAAGTATAAACCGGAGTTACTTCGATTAGAAGATAGATTCGGCCGAATTTGGTATCGTCCATCATCCCTGACTGAATTGATCGATCTGCTGAGACAGCATCCAGGCGCAAAAATGGTCAGTGGAGCGTCGGAGTTCCAAATTGAAGTAAAGATTAAAGGGGATGAGCATCCTATTTGTATCTACCTTCTCGACATTCCCGAATTAAGGACTTATGAGGAGCTGCCTGGTAAGGGTGTGCGGATTGGCGGTGATATTTCTTTGTCTGAGCTGGAAAGCAAACTAGAGTCATTAGTGAAGGCAACACCAAAATCACACACCAAGTTTTATCAAGCTGTGTTGACACAATTGAAATATTTCGCAGGAAGGCAGATTCGCAATGTTGCCACCCCCGCTGGGAATATCGCAACAGCTTCGCCAATCTCGGATCTTAATCCTGTCTTTATTAGTGCTAATGTTGAGCTTGAAGTACTTGACCCAGAGACAGGCCATACTTCTACGATAAAGATGGGTGAGGTAGACAAGCCATTCTTTGTGGGATATAGACGTACCCTTTTAGCAAACAAGCTGTTGCTCACACATATTACAATTCCCGAATCTCAAGATGGTGATGTCGTTCAGAGTTTCAAACAAGCAAAGCGTAAAGATGATGACATCTCGATCGTCACAAGCTGTATGTACGTGCGCGTTTCTAACGAGATTATCGTTGACGCTCGTATTGCCTACGGTGGCGTGGCTCCATATCCGATTCTGGCAAAATCATCTCTGGCATTGATTGGGAAGCCGATTAACACCTTGACGTCTCAGCTAGGTGACTACTTATCGTTGCTCGACTCCGAATTTTCTTTACCATACAGTGTGCCTGGAGGTATGGCTGTGTTCAGAAGATCTCTGGTGCTGTCTTTCTTCTATAAATTCGCTCAACAGGTCTTGCAGAGCTCCGGATTTGAAGCTGATGATGAGGCTTTGTTAGAGGTCACCCGCACTCACGAACCAATCGGTGTACGCGATTTGCACAATGAATATGAACAAGAAATCATAGGTAAGAAGATCATACACCTAAATGCCATGAAACAAGTTACAGGCGAGGCACTATATGTTGACGATATTCCGGGCCAGGTGAGAGAGCTGCATGGAGTGCAGGTTATGTCCTCGCATGCACGAGCCAAAATTGTAAGAATTGATTTCGAAGAGGCTCTAAACATTGAAGGTGTTGTTGGTAAAGTTGACATTTCCGACGTACCGGGAAGTAACCGTTATGGAAATCCGATTGGGCAGGATAGACTGTTCATTGAGAAGGACACCGGAGCGGAGTACGTAGGTGATACAATTGCCATCATTGTAGCAACCTCTAGAAACGTTGCTGAAACGGCTGCCAGAAAGGTCAAGATTGAATACGAAGATAATCCTGAAGGACCCATTGTTACCATCGAGGATGCTATTAAGCACAATAGTTACTTTGCTCTTGATGATAACATCATCCATGGTGATTTTGACAAGGAGTGGGAACATGCGGCGTACCGTTTCAGTGGTGAGTGTAGAATGGGTGCACAGGAACATTTTTACTTGGAGACACAGGGTGCCATAGCCGTTCCTGAAGATAACGGGCATGAGTTCAAGATTTATGCCAGCTCACAAAATCCTAATGAGACTCAATTAGTGGCGGCTTCTGCGCTTGGTATCCCTGCATCTCGAATCGTGGCCCGTGTGAAGAGATTAGGAGGAGGCTTCGGAGGCAAAGAAAGCGCATCAATGCATACGTCGACTTTGGCAACAATAGCAGCGAACAAATTCAAGCTCCCAGTGAGAATGATCTTAAGTCGTGCCGAAGATATGATGCAGAGTGGCCAACGACATCCCTTTTTGACTAAATGGCAAGTCACCTTGGATAAAGACTTCAAGTTCACGGGATTGAAAGCACAAATGTATGCGAATGCAGGTTATTCAATGGATCTCACAAAGGGAGTAATTACTCGTGCGCTCTGTCATATTGATAACTGCTATAATTTTGGGCCCAATATTGAGATTACCTCAAAAGCATGCCGCACAAATCTAGCATCTAACACTGCATTCCGTGGCTTTGGCGGTCCGCAAGGTATGTTCGTAGCTGAATCCATCATTCATGAGGTAAGTGAGAAGCTGGGTTTGTTGGACCCCGAAGAGCTGCGCAAGATCAATTACTATAAAATGGATGGAACGGGCCGAACTCATTATCTTCAATGGCTCGGTGATGATTTCACAGTACCTCTGATGGCGGAAAAATTGCGAAAACAAACCAAGTATGATCAGCTGCGTCAGGAAGTGAATGATTTCAACGCGAAGTCCAAGTGGATAAAGCGCGGGCTGGCGTGTATTCCGACCAAGTTCGGCATAGCGTTTGGTGCACAGTTCTTAAATCAAGGCGGTGCCTTAGTTCACATCTACGAAGATGGCAGCGTACTTCTTACGCATGGTGGCACAGAAATGGGTCAAGGCCTACACACTAAAATGACAATGGTCTGTGCTCATGAACTTGGTGTTCCCGTAGAAAATGTCTTCATCAGCGAGACAGCGACTAATACAGTTGCGAACGCGTCTCCAACCGCAGCCTCAGCATCTAGCGATATTAATGGTATGGCCATCAAGAATGCTTGCGATCAATTAAATGAACGTTTGAAGCCTTATCGTGAAAAGCTTGGGCCTAAGGCGAGTATGCGTGAGATCGCACATGCTGCCTATTTTGATCGAGTAAACCTCAGTGCAAATGGATTTTACAAGATGCCGGACGTCGGATATTTCTTCAACAACGATGATCCTAATCCCGGACCAGCTTTTCAATACTTTACACAGGGTGTTGCGGTATCTCTCGTGGAAGTCGATACCCTCACAGGTGATTGGGTCAATCTGCGGACGGATATCATTATGGATATCGGTCGCCCATTGAATCAGGCCATTGACTACGGGCAGATTGAGGGTGGCTTCGTTCAAGGACAAGGTTTATTTACCATTGAGGAGTCGCTATGGACACCGAAAGGTTCTATTTTGACCAGAGGCCCTGGTGGCTATAAGATTCCCGGATTTGGCGATCTTCCTCAGCATTTCAATGTAGAGCATCTCCAGCGGAAAGATTTCAAACACCTAAAATCGATTCATCGATCCAAAGGAGTCGGTGAACCCCCATTATTCCTCGGATGCACGCCGATGTTTGCTCTGCGCGATGCTATTTTGAGTGCCCAGAGAAGCCATGGCAAGAAACCATCAGTTCGATTCGATGCACCCTTTACGACTGAGCGTATCCGTGTGGCGGTTGGTGATGAGATTGCTACAATGTCCGTCGTTAAAGAGGAGGGACTGCCTTTTAGCATTCGTTCCTAAATATTAGAAGTACATAGAAATAGACATGAAAACATGAAACAAAATATGAGTTGATGCCAACAATTGTAACGTAAAAATGAACTCTTTATAAAAAAGCTGAAAGAATATTTTGCCATCCTACGAGTTTTGCAATTTATTTATAACAACAGACTTAGTAACTCTTGTGCAACTTTTGACAGAAAGTTGGAAGCGTTCAGGTCCACTTTCATTAACTTCAATTTGCATTTTTAGTTTCCACTCTCACTTGATTTCTCGTATGCACTTAGGTATCACGCTCACTGACAAATCTTGGCAATCCCAAACCGCGATGTATGCCTTAGGAATGATACTGCTATTATCATTATTGTTTATCTGATTTAATGCGAGTCACAGAGGCGCGGCTCTCGCGTGCAGGCTCTTGATCAGCCCAGCCCTTACCCCCGAACATCGCGCAAGTTTGAAGAGCATCCACAGCGGCGTTGTCAAAACAGTGCACTAAATATAGACTTGTACTTATTACCCGAACCTCAAAAGCGCTCTGGAGAATACAATTGTAGGATCTGGAAAGATTTCTGCACTTGGCGCTTACTTGGCATCTCTATTGCAATCTTCTGTTGCGTTGGTATTTTCAAACTTCAGTGACTTTTCCGCACAAGGCAAATGTGGGCTCTGTGCGTATTATTATGGGCGTCGCTAGTTTTCGGCAAAAGGCTCATTAAGACCGACGCGTTACTGCAATGTCAAGCATCCACAGAATTCAGTGCCCAGAAGTTCGAAGTTACATTCTACCCGTCAAACAACACAGCAAACCTAGATGTGGAGCTAACATCAGCTATCGACGGAAATTTCAGCGTTGATGTTAACCTTTTTGTTTATGGTATTCACGCGTTTTCGACAACAATATCAGGGTGCGATATTTCAAAAACGATTTGTCCGATTGAACCAGGCCGCTTCAATGTGCAGACGGATTTCAAAGTCCCGGATAAGTACGTAAAAGAAGTGCCAGGCGTAGCATATACGGTACCCAACATTGACGCTTATGTGGAGGCCCGGGTTTATTACGTCGATGCTGATGGAAACCGCAAATCAAATAACACTGTTGCTTGTGTTGTTGCACAGTTATCCAATGATATGACAGTACAACACCAATATGTATCATGGATCTTGTTTGGCATCATTATTGTTGGAGTTGCTGTATCTGCTGCCACAGCTTTGGGAGGAAATTCACGTACTGCATCCCAGATCATCTCGAACACTGTGTCTCTATTCACATATTTCCAAGGTATGGCCATTATTGCCATGATGGCTGTGTATAGACTGCCTCCAATTGCCGCTGCATGGGCTCAGAATTTCATGTGGACTATGGGAATTTTTAGCGTAGGATTTATGCAGCGTGCCTGCTATTGGTACGTTAAAAGTACAGGCGGTAATCCGACAAACATCCTCGGAAACAAGGATGAGATTTCGATTGCAGTTTACAAAAAACGCTCACTTGCAGACAGTGACCTTCATAATAGTTTGTCCACAATTTCCAATGCTGCTTTGGACTCCATGAAAAGTCGTTTTGCAAAGAGAGTCAGTGTAGATCTTGCATCAAATGTTACGACTACAAACGAGCACGACTCGAATTTGCTGGGGAAAACACTTGTACTCCAGGGTATAAAGCGAGTTTCATATCTGTCGAATATCGAGTTGTCCAACTTTTTCCTTACCGGCGCTGCTAGTTTCGTCTTCATAGGCATCTTCCTCGTTATCGCTTTACTGCTTGTAAAACTGGTATTGGAACTTCTAGTCAAATCCAACGCAATGGGCCCTACAAGACTATTAGATTATCGAATGAATTATCACGGTTATACTAAGGGTAGTCTGTTTCGATATTTTATTCTTGGATTTACCCAGCTTAGTCTCCTTTGCTTGTGGGAATTTACAGATCGTGCATCAGCTGCCACAGTAGTGATCGCAATCGTAATGTTTATTATCCTACTTCTGTCGTTAATTGTGGCATCTGTCCGAGTTATGATGCTAGGTCGAAGATCGCGTTTTATGTTCAAAAACCCCGCCTCCATTCTGTTTGGAAACCCCGAAGTTTTATCAAAATGGGGCTTCCTTTATGTTCAGTATAAATCCTCAGCATATTGGTTTTTGTTTCCATTTTTGCTGTACATCTTTGCTCGGTCTGCCACGATAGCGCTGGGTCAATCGAGCGGCAAAGCACAGTCTATCGTTCTTGTCGTTATCGAGGTGATCTATTTCTTGATTCTGTGCTTCGTTAGACCTTACATGAGCAAGAGCATGAATGGATACAATATTGCTATATCTGTATTCTCTGTCGTCAATGCAGTATTTTTCATGTTTTTCAGTCAACTCTTCGGAACGAAGATTGACGTTGCATCTGCGATAATTGGGATCGTCTATTTTGTGATGAATGCGGTCGTCTGTTTCGGTTACTTAGTGGCTATGATTGTGGATTGTTTGCTAGCAATTTTCCATCCCCATCCAGATGATCGATATGAGCCTGTGTCTGATGACCGCAATTTGTTCATGCCTGATGCGAGTGATCATGCAACGAATACTGAGCTGAATGATCTCGGAGCATCTGCCAAGGATGGTTACAGACACTCATATATGAATTACGACCCGAAGTTTGGATCACAAGGCTTTGGAATTGTACCGAACAACGACTCGTTGCGATCGGATTCCAGTCGTGAATATCCCCCCAATGCATATTATGCTGATGAGGACGCACCGGCCGCAGCCCTACAGGGCAGTAAAGATTCCTCACATCTGGATAGTTTCAACTATAGGGATCAGCAGTCTCGCGGAGTTGTTCGCGGCCACAGTCCAGAACATTATGACCCTCATGATCATCTTCTTTAGAACCTTCTTTAATTGGCGATCCGAAGAGAGAAAACATAGACATCATTTCAATGATCGTCACTTTTTTGCATTTTTAACAAATCGAGCATTTTTCTAACATAGCTATGTAACCTCAACCGTCATAGCCTTTATTGGCAAAAATTTAGGGAATTCTGTTTACAGCTTTTTTGCATAGAGGGAAATGCGGTATCTTCCCTATTGCAGATTATGTGATCTCTGCAGCATGCATGCTTGTCAGCCCCATGTCGCATAAAAAAAGGGTGATAATCGACGTATGCCAAAAAAATAGAAACTGTGTTAAATGTTGGGTATATACTATTACTTGAGTTTTACAGAGGTAAGAAACTGTCGTAGCATCGAGCGCTTTCATTATACAAAATTCAAATCATATAAATTAACATGATATATGCTTCTCGCATCGATACTTCATTTAAGAATTACTGGCTTAAAAAAAGAATCAATGATAATGCTAGTATATCAAATTTAAGCTATCTTATAGTCTCAGCCACTGGTGTGATCCGAAATAGCCTCTACTAGTCAAAATGGAGTTTAGGGTCCCGACGCGACGTAGAAAATGCTTCGCTGACTTTTCGGAATGTAGAGGGCCCATCAACCACCATGCATAATTTATGCATAGTAATTATGCAGACTGCATCGTGCTTATCGCTTCCGATGTTGAGGCCTCAAACCTTAATGCAGAATTTTTAATCACCTTAATTATGAAATGGTTTGTGGGTATTATGCAGTGATGTTATAATTAATGAGAATACTTAAAAATATCTACTGGAGATCGAAGATCGGAACGTTTGGTTCAATTAGATTCATCCTATTCAATTGACCCTGATCGGAGAAAGCATAACTGAATAAAAGCTTCTCATTCGATTATTCACAACATTAACGTTTAGATTACCTTATCTACAGCACATTGGCATTAGATCTACTCAAGAACATCGCAATAGATCTAATATCACACAGTGTTTAATAAAAAGTCTTCTCGCACTTCTAACCTGTCAGAGCAATGACTGTTTCATCGGTCTATAAAGCTCATGATGAAACTAGTTTTTCGAAAACACCTAACGATTGCTCAATGAATTCGTTTCCAATCCAGTCAGACAAGCAGGCTGAATACAGAACCTTCACTGAGAGTGTAGATAATAAAAAGGGTGACGACGAAAGTCATTGTTTAACTCCAATGCTGACGTTCAAGGAACGCGAGCCACGCAGACTTGGTTCGGCCATCTCTTTGAAGACACCACACTCCAAATACTCCAGCTTCCAGCCTGACGAGATGTCTATACCATCGTACACATCTACCAACACAACGAACAGCACTCAAGCTAGTGGTCCAAGCAGTTTCATAAGTCCAAGAACAAGCAGCCTAGCGAAAGTGAAGGTAGCACCGCTCAACATCCAGAAGTCTCGTGTAACTTATTCACAGATGACAACAGGTGTTGAACTAACACCTTTCACGCCGTCAAAGTCCTTTGCATCACTTACTCCACCGTATGAGTCTATACGCTCAAATTCAGTTCCGCAGGAGAATGGAGTAAAAGAACCTCAGACTCCTGAAACACCAATATCTGCACGTCCATGGAGAGGGAGTAATAGAACACAAAGGTGGTCTTTACAATCGCGAACTACGAGAGAGCTTCCTCAATTACCATCATTGGTTACAGAGTCACAATCGCAAAGAAAGCAGGCTACTTCCGTCACGCTAACAGATCACCGACAAAATGAACAACCTAATATTGTCGGGGTCGCGGACAAGAGTACAGATAGTAGTTCGTTAAGCTCGTTAGTTAGCTTGTCGACTTCTGCAAATCTGTATGAAACTATTTCCTGTAAGGAATATGACCGTTTGAGACAACGCCACAACATTGCTCGTGAATTATATTATACAGAACGACAATTTGCACAAGATATGGCAGTAGTAGTACGTATCTACATGTGCGGAAGTGCAGATCTCGGTCTGTCGATGCGACAAATTGATATCCTGTTTTCTAACGTTACACATGTGATGGATCTTAGTCTAAGCATAGTTGCGATATTAGAATCGCAGATTCCTCCACAAATCCTACAAGGTGATGGTGCACTTAGAGCATTAGACATCATCGCGGATGCTGAGATGCGTGTAGGTAAGGCCCTGTGTCTGGCATTGACAGGACAATTTTACGAGGTTTACGAGACTTATATTCATAATAACAGAAGGCAAATGGATCTTTGCTATGAATTGACTAATATTTTCAGACGAGGATGCGATTCGCAACAGCTAAAGTGTTGTCCTTCAACAGGGTACAGCACTAATTTTTCTCCAGCCAGTACTCCTAAATCCCGAGCAAGATCTTCTAGCGGAAAACCATCGCCGGAATCTTCTGTAGAGTTTTCACAACTCGACAAAGCGAAGCTGAATGAATGGATTATAAAAAGTAAACTACGAGCAGCGAAGTTCACTACTGGATGGTCTTTAGATAGCCTGCTCATCAAGCCGACACAAAGATTGGCCAAATACCCTTTATTTTTGAAATCCCTACTCCAATATTCAGATGTCAATCACACCGACTATCCTGATCTTGAGAAGGCATACAAGCGTTCGATTCAATATCTAGATTGCATAAACGCTCGATACGAAGCTTAAGATGATTCCTCCCACTTTTGATATTTTGTCTTTGACTTCCTCTTCAATAAGATAAATTGAAACGAAATGATTGGTATTACCGAGTTGTGATACCATGGATTATTTTTTTTCTGTGTATATAAAATTTTTGGCGAGATCTAAGTGAGACAACCAAGTCAGAATTTTCGAGTCGGGTCAATCTATAACAGTGCGTTCCCAATCAAAATTTGCCACTTTGATAAAGATAACTTATTTAATTTAGTTCATTCAATTTAATATTTATTAGCATTGCTGTTTTCGTCTCACAGAATCTCGCACTTCTTCTTCTTGCTCTTTGTCTGCGCTGGCTGCTTGGGAGGGTACAACGAGGCAACAATAGCTGAATCAAAAACAGCCTTAAGACCACGCTGTGTGAGTGCTGAGCACTCCAAATACTTGACGGCATTCATTTCTTTTGCGAGCTTTTCTCCCTGAGCAGGAGTGATAGGTGCCATATTACTTTTAGCCAGCCGCTTCAAAGTGGCTGGATCATTTCGAAGATCCATCTGAGTTCCCACAATAACGTAAGGAACGCCGGGGCAATAGTATCTTACCTCCGGGATCCACTTTTCCCTTGCGTTCTCAAAAGAGGCGGGAGTAGTTATACTGAAACAAATCAGGAAAATATCCGTTTGAGGGTACGATAGTGGACGTAGACGGTCAAAATCTTCCTGACCAGCTGTATCGAATAGAAGCAGCATATGGGGCTCATCAGCAACCATTACGGTAACGGCATAGTTATCAAACACAGTTTGGACGTAATCGCTTGGGAACTTGTTATTGCTGTAACTCATCAATAAACACGTCTTGCCAACAGCACCATCACCTACAACGACACACTTGATCGACGGTGGTTGATGTTGACCATCGGCGTTCCGGGGCTGCAACGATCCCATTATGTTGTAAGGTTGAAACTGGTAATGATATTAGGACTCTTCTCGTTTCTTGGAAAAAGCTGTTTTGAAGATGAAGACCTACGCTTAGCTTGAATCCTAAGTTCCTTTTACGACCACGCAGATGCTCTGAAGGTGGTAAGTCTTGGTTGGTCTTTTAACTCACTTCAGAAGCAGACTAGTTCTCGTGATCTCACTGTTTCGTCGGTACTTGCGTCAACGATTCAAAGAGCGGGCGACGCTACGTAATTTTTGTCTGTCTAGGACTAGATAAAGATGACGGCTCGCTGGGTACTGCTGAGCGTTGAGCAGCTTAGTTGTTTGAGATAAGGCGAGGCGTACGTCGTGATAATGATAGTAGAGTTCGGCGTCTGGCTTGGGTTTGTGTGGCCTTTAAGCTGAGGGATGCCCTCTCTCCGTAATGTTGTGGGTATGTGCTGTAAGCTTAAGCCTTAGTGGGAGCAGGTTTTTATATATTAGAAATGTAGCTGGCTGGGTTATCGCTGCAAAATTCTTGACCTAATCTCTGTAGGTGCTAGGAATGACTAATGGTCACACGGTGTGTCGCGTCAACCCTCTCCTTAAACTAATTTCTGCTGACTAAGCTGATGGTGAACATATATGCACATGTGTGGCCGCAGATTAGATTCAAGTATCTTGACGATGCACCTAGAAGGGTAGGCACGCGCATTACCTAACAAAAACTATAGACTATAGTTTACTGCAATGACCCCGCTTTCGTTAATAGAATGAGAATATTTTTTCAATCATGTAATAAGCTAAGATTGAGCTAAAAATCTTTCCGATTTCCATAAGACTAAACGCGAATTACTAAGTTTTTTTAATCGGAAGCGTTTATTTAGCAATGCGATGGTTTTCGCTGTAATATTAATTATGATAAGTTTTCGATAAAGAAATATAATATACTCAAACAATCTGAAACCAATGGTATCGTATGAGCTCTGTTAATGTTTTATCTGGTGGAGAAGAGTATTTCTATCTCTTTAAAGTCGGAACCACCAAGCTGCCTAGCCTACATAGTTACATTGTGCATTTACATGAGTAAATTGATTTACGCTAAAGCAATTCTATCTATGCTGTGGAACATATTCGATATTCTTTACATAAGTATTAATCGCTCTCTTCTTCAGCATTCTCGAGCCACTCAACCCATTGTTTCGCAAGCAATCGTACTTTTGGACCTTGTTCTGGTGTTTTCCACCAGGCATATACAGCATCCTCAGAGATGACATCCGTGTCATAAAGGGTCATCAAAGCATAAGCAAGCACCCGCTCACCTTGCAACATTCCTGCGGTATTCGCCTCAATGAGAGATGCCAAATTCACCTGACCCACTTGATCAAAAGTTATGCGTTTCAGAAGAGGTGACCAAGTTTTAAAAACATTACTTGTCACTGTCTTGATATCAGCTTGCGTGATAAGGTGTCCAATATGGGTGACAAGAGCTGCAATGGCTGCCTCTTGAACTTTCTCATGTGGTGCATTCATTGTCATTCGCAAAGTGTTCAACTCAAGGATAGCTACGTCTTGGGAATGCTTATCGACAATCGACCGATTGATGGATGCAATGGCCTCAGTCAAAAATTCGTCATTCGTATCATCGTCACTATCGCCCTCGGCACTATAATTGCTGGTGGTAGACATACTTCGGCCCTTTTTGCGGTGGGGCTGTGATCTCTTTTGTGTGCTAGAATTAGAACCACGGCGGTTACGCGAATGCCGAGAATGTTTTTTATCTGTGTCATATTCGAGACTCGAAATGCTGTTATCTGATAGATACATGTCGTCGACCAGTGCGGCGAGATCCTCATTGTCAGAAAACGTTTCTACTTGAGAATCGTTATCGTAGCCGGAGTCAGACTCAGACTCGATTGCATGCTCATCGTCTTCATCGTCAGAATTCTCTTTTCCTGACCACTTGTCTGATAAGGAACTTCCGGATCGTCGCCTCGTGCTCAAACGAGATCCCTTGGGAATAACAGCGTCTGCAGGAACTTGATAATTGAATCCAATGACTGTGCCAGGCTCGATGCGGGCATCAGCACGAACAATAACGCCATTGCCAATAATAGCCCCATTGATCTGAGCACCATTCTCAATAATGACATCTTCCCAAATATAAGAGCCGGTAATACGAACATTATCGCCAATCTTACAGCGTCTGCCAATGACAGAGCCATCTATGTTAGTATATTCGCCAACTGAAGTCTGACCACCCACTACTGATTCAAGGCCGATAGTGCAGGACTGACTCAATACAACATCTTTCTCTTTATAGATGTGGCCACGCTGGTACCGATAAGATTGGCCCTGTAGCTCATTACTGTCAACGACTAATGGGTACGCATATCTTGAGACAATGTCTTTGGTGACGGCTTTGTAGGTTTTCAAACTTTCAACACGAGCTGCATAGCCATCGTCGATAATATGGGTGTATATCGTTTTGCCAAGTAGATCGCTGGTCAAAACACCGGTAACAAAATCGTCTCGCAAATACTCGTAGTCAAAATTCTCGGTAAATAGTGCAGGAACATCCATGGCACATATATCAATACGGCAATCAATGAGATCGTTCCTAAATGCTACCTCTGTCAATTTCAAAAGTTCTGCACTGTCCACCGGAACATCACGTTGCAATACACTCTTATGATAGGCAACTAAGCGATTTGTGGATTGATCCACAACAAACAAGCCAGTTTTGTTAGATCGAGTTCTGTGAAGAGCCGAGGCTTGACGAAGAACCATGCTCATAATGCAGTTCTTATCCTTTGCTTTGCGTTCAACATGCGCATTCCAGACCTTATCAAAGTCAATATTGCACACGACATCACCCGAGATCAATAAGAAATCAGAGGTGATTATTCCCCTAGCATCAATATCTCGCATTGCATCACCGACACTCATCGAATTTGGTAGCTCTATAGTATGAATTTTGAAAGGAATATAGCTTGACGTCCATTTGGATTGGTGAATATACGCGGAGACCTGTGAAGCGTGCGAGCAGCACATCAAGTATACCTCAGAAACTCCACAGTTCACAAGAAATTCCAAAGTATACTCAATGAGCGGCATGTTTGCTAGCGGTAGTAAACATCGTGGCCGAGACTCTGTGAGCGGAGCAAACCTTGGCAGGTATGTGTCGCACAGAACGACGGCCTGTAGATTTCGTTCCGGGCGCATTATTATTATTCTTAGAAAAATGGAGCGTTGAGTAATCCTAGCCCATAAATCACTACTCTATCTGATGCGGTCAGTGCTTGTATAGAAAAAAATATTGAAACCATGGGGGTAGCATTGAATTTTTCAATGTGGCAAATCTGCTAGAGGATCACTTTTTAGAGACACCCATTCAATCAGAATATTTTTAAATATCATAATGATCTCTTACCTCCCCCGTCTTTAAGGGAGAGTAGAGATAGTGTGAGTCTCTCACAAAGCAAATCTCTCGTATATTTACTCAGAAATATATTTTGAATACATAGGAAATCGGCTCTCAGATAAGTTTCCAATTTTTTTCGTGAATAAAAACACTACAGAATGATGTGCATGCTTAACATCCACACAACTGAATGCAGGGTTGTTACACGTGCATACTGTAACCAATGCAATCCTTATCCAGCCAGGACCATAGAAATTGTGGCATTTATCTAAATTCTAGGACAAGGCAAAGAAATATGGTTGAAAATGTAAGTGAGATGAATATCTATATATATTTAAAATCCTAAGGAGGGCTTGACTTGGGATAGAACAATCAACATATACCTCATGCATAACTTGCGACGCGAGCTAGATCCCGTGACTTGAGAGTCTTCCAAAGACCGCACAGCTTCCGCGGTGACTCCATCGTGAACAGAACGAAACTAGCAGTAACCATGTCCAAGGTCTTCAGTGCTCCGGGGAAAGCGCTGCTTGCTGGGGGTTACCTCGTGTTATTTCCCGAATTTTCAGCTTTTAGCGTAGCATTATCAAGCCGCATGTATGCTGTGGTATCAAAGTCAACTTCTGATGAAAACGGCCTTATCATTGAATCTCCTCAGTTCGTCTCGGAATGGAAATATCCTAGCATGAAAGGCACGCATCCGAATCCCTTCCTTAATGCATGTTACGACGTTGTGGTCAAATACTTTGGAAAAGAGATCTCTGGAAAAATAACCATATATTCTGATGATGGTTTTCATTCTCAGCAAAAGGCTTCACCCAATCATTTTCACAACAGATTCAATCATCATCATGTACCAATTACTGAGGTGTCTAAAACGGGCCTAGGATCTTCAGCCGCGCTGGTCGTGGCGGTCGTTGCTGCTTTGGTTTATTTAGGTGATGAGAACTTAGCTGAAGATCTCAACAAGATACACAATCTTGCGCAGATTGCGCATTCCAATGCACAAGGAAAAATTGGTTCCGGTTTTGATGTTGCAACAGCTGTTTTCGGCACCATTTTATATTCACGATTTGACCCGAATCAAGTGATGCTCACAGATAATTCAAGAGAGGAGTTAATCAAAATCGTGAACAAGCCGTGGAAGTTCACCGCTAAGCATTGTGTCTTTCCCGATCGATATGGGATTTTGATGGGAGACGTAGCACAGGGATCTGAAACTCCCGGAATGGTGAAACAAGTCTTACAATGGCACTCAGACCATCCAGATGAAGCTGGGTTATTATTTCAAAGTCTCAATAAGTCCAACATGGATCTCTTCAACTCGATGAACTCGGGCGAAGAATCAGATCCACAATCTATACGCAGCGCCATCCTTGAAATTCGGAACAATTTGCAGGAATTGACCAGAAAAACGGGAGTACCTATTGAGCCGCCGAGACAAACAGAACTCTTGAATCGAGCAACAGAGGTCAATGGTGTTTTAGGGGGCGTAGTCCCAGGGGCAGGTGGTGATGATGCAGTCTGCCTCGTATTGGATACCTCAGCAGTTGCACGCAGTGAAATTCTTCACGATCTTGAACAAATTAAAGGTGTAATGTGGATGGATACTCTCTCACTCGATTCAGAGGGATTGAAAATTGAGCACTCTCTCTGAATTGAGAGTGTATGAATGTTCTTTAACTAAGCTAAATAGTTTTTAAAAGAAATTCGGATAAAGTCAAAAACGAAGTAGAATCACAAGTATTTGAGTATTCGGTCTGAAAATTTAGTATGACAAGATAACGACTGGGCGACTCTTCTCATGGTTCGAATTGCGAAATTGAAGGCTATATGATATATCAATCAGGCGGCCGCTTCCATAAGCAAGGTATGGGTACAGCATCTATTCAGGTACGGGTCTCGTGTGGAAAGATCACGTTAGTAAATAAAGCGGCAAGGAAGCTGAGAAAGGGCAAGGATGATCCACATTTGTTATTAGTACTATGCCGCCGGCATCGAAATATGGGTACATCATCACCTGCAACTAAATGATCCAAGCCCAATTTAAGCGATCGCTGCTTAGATCACATCATTCGACAAGAATCACCAATACCACATTAACACCACCTCAATATTCTAAATATCGGCGGGCCCCTCTGTCAACCTTTGTTAATTCCTTCAGAATGGTCTCTTCCTTTTACGATCTTGTGCCTAAAGACAGCAAAAATAAGGACTTCCCGTTTTCCCAATTGAAGGGCAAGGCTGTGTTGATTGTTAACGTTGCTTCTCAATGTGGATTCACGAAGCAGTACGATGCCTTGCAGGCGTTGTACGATAAATACAAAGAACGAGGTTTCGAAATCATTGCGTTTCCTTGTAACCAATTTGGAGGACAAGAACCAGGAACGGACGCCGAAATTGAGCAATTCTGCACACTAAATTTTGGAGTGACTTTCCCTATTATGAAGAAGATCGAAGTGAATGGTGCTGATGCTGATCCAGTATACCAATTTCTGAAATCCAAAAAGTCAGGTCTTCTAGGCTTCTCAGGAATTAAATGGAATTTCGAAAAGTTCCTAGTCGACAGACAAGGCAATGTCACAAACCGGTGGGCATCAACTACCTCCCCAAAGGCTTTGGAGACTATTATTGAGAGAACGCTAGATGAAAAGCCCAGTGAAGGAAATTGAACTACTAAATATGTATATACATGTGTATACATATACTAAGTGATGCGTAAATTAGCTAAGAAATACGCATGTATCATGAATTACGATAGCTTTCT
The DNA here is from genome assembly GCA_030579775.1 of Starmerella cellae. NCBI lineage: Eukaryota > Fungi > Ascomycota > Dipodascomycetes > Dipodascales > Trichomonascaceae > Starmerella > Starmerella cellae. The sequence goes on from JAKTRQ010000016.1 coordinate 182,332, forward strand.
TTGAAGACTCTATTACTTTTGGGAGAGACATTGAGCGGTAACCTAGGAGTATAGATTATCGAGTGGTTCTACCATAGTAGAGTTACTTACCAATAACTCCATTTCAATTTCTCCGCTGCCAAGGGTGTTCTGGCTATTTCATCGGCCCAGCCGACGCCAGGACCACCTAGCTTAGTCTCGAATACACGGAACTCACTCAACTGTGTTCTGAATTCTGTGATATCTGGGTTTTTGTGGGGTGTGATGGTGATGGCGCAGCCTCCACCACCTGCTCCCGTGAGTTTGGTACGACCTAAATTCAAGTTTTTGCTTGTTTCCCTCACGAGCTCCAATGCAGGATGACTCACACCTACGGCTGTGAGTAGACCGTGGTTTATATCGGCAAGCTCACCAACTTTTTCCGCAAAATTAGGAGAACTATCAGAGTCCTTCAGCAGCGCATCAGCCTGATTTACAATTTCTTCAAATGAAGTCATCAGCGAGTCAAAAAGTTTCGGCCAATCTTTTTTGATCTGGCCGACTTTGGCTACCAATTCACTAGTATGCCGGCTTACACAGGTATCGGTGAGAATCAGGCCCAGTTCTGGGAAACGCTCATATGGCAAAATCAGAGGCCTAGCAGACGCATTGGCACCAGGCTTCGGGCGCTGGAAAAAGACTGCACCTCCGCGTGTAGCTACCACATTATCAATACCAGATGGTTTCCCATGAATACAGCTTTCACCAAGAAAGCTCCACTTAGTAACTAAATCCATGGCGTTGTCATGGGGCAGTTCGGCAGTCAGTTGGCCAGATGCCTTGAGTAAAGCAGCTGCGACACAAACAGAAAAGCTCGCCGAACTTCCTAGACCAGCGCCAATTGGCAGTGTTCCAGTAGTAGTAAATCTCAAACCGCCTTTAGGCTCAAAATTTGGATTGCTGCGAGCAGATTGCAAGTAAATGGCAATGTAAAGATATAGAAAGGCAGTTGCTGCTGTGCGAGAAAATGGATTATCCGAACTTATGGTGGAGAAAGCTATGTTCTGAGCAGCAGCAAACACATCTGAATCTAACTCTGTTCTTATTTCTGCATCCACATTAGCCTTGTTACCTTCGGCGACGCCAGCTTCCTGAAACGTTTCATAATTCCAGCCACTTGCCAGCTTAACATCAGGAAAATCGAGTTCAACAAAATGAGGCGTGCTATTATCCTCTACAGTAACAAATGTATGCAGCGCGACACTTGCTGCAATTGCAGGTACTCCGTGGACAACGGCATGTTCACCAAAAAGGATGGTTTTGCCTGGTGCGCTTACAGTGAACGCCATTTTGCAGAAAGGCGCGTTACCCTACCCAAAAGAATTAAATACGCGAAGGTGGATATTGAGAAATTCACGATATATCGAAAATATAAGTACTGAGTTTTTCTACTGAATGTCAGGTCTTTCTGTAAAACTGCAACCAGAAGGCGGATATTGTAACAATTTTGAGAACGTAGGTAATGCACACTCAATATGAAAATTCTCGATTGGACAATGGAAGTGCTACTAAGAAGCGATTATCTACATAACTTTTAAAGACACTAGCCACAGAAGAGCTCTGAAGAACGAAATTAAGATCTCATAAAAAGAAAGCTCTTCAAACAAATGTGTTGTCTCTAGGCTGTCTCTTGTGTTCATATCTAGTGGGCCTTGTGTCGTAAAAGAACACTTAATCCTACACTAATAGCAAGATGTTAACGCGTATGCCATTTCTTATCCTGAAATAATTGTATGAAAATGAATGGAGGATTTTTAAAACCAGATTACAACCTATGAGTGCAGCGTCACTTACTACTAATGAGCAATGACTAGTTTGAGACATACTTCGTGTCAATACTTCATTTTGCAAAGCCATCTAGTTAATTTCTTAATTACTTTTCAAAGTTAGTTCAAATATCACCACAATTTCTACTAAACTGGATATCGCTGGCTCGTTAAACAGATTCTTGCGATCATTTGGGGTCTGATTAAATTCCTTTCTAGGGTGCCCTAATATTTCTTCCTACATACCATGAGCTCGGATTTGGAATCGCGTCGAAAGACGTATTTTTTAGAGAACCAGGCTAAAGAAATTGCAGCCAGAGATAAAGAAGAGGCTGTTAAACGCTTCAAGTATCTGCTGGGTCTCACCGACCTGTTCCGCCACTTCATTGATGCGAGAGCAGCAAAAGATCCTGAATTCCAGACATTTGTCGACACGATTCTACGCCAGTCAAACAAATCACGTAAAGGGGGACGTAGCACGGGAGCATCTGGTGGCTCGCAAAGGAATACGCGTAAGACTGAAAAGCAAGAGGATCAAGAGCTGCTGAAAGATGAAGAAAAGGAAAACGACGACAGCTTCGTGTTTACCGAATCTCCAGCTTATATTCAGGGTCAGCTACGTGAATATCAGATAGATGGTTTGAACTGGATGGTCTCATTATACGAGAACAACATCAGTGGAATTTTGGCTGATGAGATGGGCCTTGGCAAGACGTTGCAAACTATATCCTTCCTGGGTTACTTACGTTACATCCGTGGTATTAATGGTCCACACCTTGTCTTGGTCCCTAAATCAACGCTTGACAACTGGCGTCGTGAATTTGCACACTGGACGCCAGAAGTGAAGACCTTAGTTTTACAAGGTGATAAAGAATACAGACAACAGCTAATTCAGAATGAGCTTTTAACGTGCGATTTCGATGTCGTGATCACATCATACGAAATGGTTTTGCGTGAGAAGGCACATTTCCGGAAGTTCGCATGGCAGTATATCGTCATAGATGAAGCCCATCGCATTAAAAACGAGGAGAGCCAGCTCGCTCAGATTATTCGTGTATTAAGCAGCCGGAACAGATTGTTAATCACAGGTACCCCTTTACAAAACAATTTACATGAATTGTGGGCGTTGCTCAATTTCTTGCTACCGGATGTATTCAGTGATTCGACAGTATTTGACGAATGGTTTTCCACAGGAGAGGGAGATGGAAACAGCGATGAAGACCGCGAGAAAGTGGTGCAACAACTGCATCGTGTACTTCGCCCCTTCTTGCTTCGCCGTGTAAAGGCTGAAGTAGAGCATACTCTACTGCCTAAAATTGAAGCAAACCTGTACGTTCCTATGAGTAACATGCAAGCCAGTTGGTATCAAAAGATTCTCGAACATGACATCAGTGCCGTTAACGGTGCTGTAGGAAGTAGGGAGAAAACGCGTCTTTTGAATATTGTTATGCAACTGAGGAAATGCTGCAACCATCCCTATTTGTTTGACGGCGCAGAACCGGGCCCACCATTCACCACCGATGAGCATCTTGTCTACAATAGTGGTAAATTGAGCATTCTTGATATTTTATTGAAACGACTGGTTACTCAAGGCTCGCGCGTTCTGATTTTCTCGCAGATGAGTAGAATGCTTGATATTCTCGAAGATTACTGCTTTCTACGAGGATACAAGTACTGCCGCATTGATGGTTCCACTGACCACGAGGTACGCATCAATATGATTGATGAATATAATAAGCCTGGTAGTGACAAATTCATTTTCTTGTTGACAACAAGAGCTGGCGGACTGGGTATTAACCTTGTCACGGCTGATACTGTTGTCTTGTTTGATTCTGACTGGAACCCTCAGGCTGATCTACAGGCCATGGATCGTGCGCATCGGATTGGTCAGACCAAGCAGGTTCATGTCTATCGCATGGTCACAGACTCTTCAATTGAAGAGAAGGTTGTGGAACGTGCTGCAAAGAAGCTACGTTTAGATCAAGTGGTCATTCAGCAGCAGCGTAGCGGTGCACAAGGTGCTGCGAAGGGAACTGATCTTCAGAAAAAGGCTAATGCTACCTCGAAGGATGAGCTTATTGATATGATTCAGTTTGGTGCTCAATCAGTCATGGATAAGAACGCGGAAAACAGGGTTAAGCAAAAGGCTGACAAGGATAGTGCGGAGCAAGACGGTGAAGGACACCGAAATAATTTTGACCTGGATGCTATCTTGGCTCGCGGTCAGAGTAAAACTCAAGAGTTGCACTCGAAGTATGACTCTCTCGGCCTCGATGAGTTGCAAAAATTTGATGGTGGTTCAGAGACTTATGAATGGAATGGACAAGACTATAAGCGTAAGCCGCAAGGCCGTAAGATGATTATGCCCACAGTGTCGTCGTTAGGCAAACGCGGTGGTGATCAACGCAGTGAAGAACTCATGAAAATCTTTCGACCTCAGCGTGCTGGCGAAAATGGCAGTTCAGCTGATTACGACGATTCTAAGCCCAAAGTGCCCAGAGGACCGAAACAAATGCATCTTCAAGATTTCCAATTTTGGCCATCTCGACTATATGAATTACAAAATCGCGAGTTAGCTGCTCATAGAAGGTCAGTTAATTACAAACCGGAGAAGACAGGTGATAGCGATGCTGACGTAGCACTGGAACAATGGGAAATTGATCACGCTGAGCCACTTACGCAGGATGAGCAAGAAGAAAAACGCATATTGAGCAAGCAGGGGTTCAGTAATTGGAATCGGCGTGAATTCATACATTTCATTGGATTGCTTGCAACCTACGGCCGCGATGCCATTGATGAAATTGTGGAGAATTTCGGTTCTGGCAAAACTGAGCTGGAGGTTCGCACTTATTATGAGGTGTTCTGGAGAAGGTATAAAGAGATTGAACTCTATGAACGATATATGTCACAAATCAGCGCAGGGGAAGAGAAGCAGCACAAGATGCAAAAGCAGATTGAAATCATTAAATCTCTAGTCGAAAATTCAGAGGCTCCAATGCAACAATTGACTTTCGATATCCCTCAAGGAACCGGCAAACGTCTTTTCTCAGAAGAAGAGGACCGCTTTCTATTGCTGCAAATGTATCGATTTGGTTTGGATGCTCCGATGCTGTATGAACAAATACGAGAGGCCATAAGAGAGTCTGCGCTTTTCCGATTTGATTGGTTTTTCTTGAGCCGCACGCCTGCTGAGCTTGGTCGAAGGTGTCAGTCGTTGGTGACCGCTGTAACGAAGGAGGATGAGCGAAAAAGACGAAAACTTAACAAGGCTTAAAAAGTGTAACAAAAAGGCAAATTGTAAGTGGAAATTTAATAACCGAACTCTGTAAAACAGCAAGTTCATTTTTTTCTATAAATACACTTATAAATAAATCATCATTTTATCATTCTATCATCGACAATTTCATTAAAAAAGACTCGTGAGCTCAATCTCTCGGGGGCGTCATGGGCGCCTTTCTCAAATGCAAGTTGACGTTGTCTATAACGTCTTTAATAGCAGTAGTTGCAGGACTATCAGGGTATTCCATGACAAAGTTCTCACCAGAGTCACTGCACTTGCCAATACGCGGATCCAATGGCACGCTACCCAGGAACGGTATACCCATTTCCTTCGCCAGACCTGCACCACCTCCGGTTGTGGGAATGAAAATGTCTGATTTCCCTTGGCAATTAGGACAAACGAACCCTGCCATGTTTTCAACCAGACCAATAATGGGGATTCCAGCCTTACGACAAAAATCAATTTCTTTACGGACGTCTAACAGTGCCACTTCTTGTGGTGTCGTCACAATAACAGCACCATCGAGTCCGGAAGGACCCAGATACTGTGAAAGACTGATATGCTCATCACTGGTTCCGGGTGGAGTATCAATGAGCAAGTAATTCAGGCCCTGTTGACCCCAGTCTACTTGACGGAGAAACTGCTTGATCAGTCCATTCTTCTTATCGCCGCGCCATATCACAGGCTCATCTGTAGCTGGAAGCATGAAGCTGATACTCATGATGCCAATATTATCATCCACATAGACCGGGCTCCATCCAAGACTACTTGAGTGCACTTGCTCACCTTCGCCACCGACAATTCGAGCCAAGCTCGGACCACAGAAATCGAGATCTAGCATCCCCAATTCTGTATCATGTTGGCTTGCTAAGCCCCAGCCAAGCATTGCTGTAAAGGTAGACTTTCCCACGCCACCTTTGCCACTTAAGACAAGAATCTTGTGCTGAACATTTTGCATTGCCTCGGTGATTAGTGGGATATCCGGATCGGGACCTTTCGGTCTGGATGAACAAATCTCCTGATTCGGACACCCTGCACATGCGTCATCTTTTCCAGCTGTGTCACTTTCAGGACCTGGACAATGCTGAGGCGGTGTCTCCATTTTGGCCGCCATTATTTCAAGGAAAGTAAATGAATAAAAATCCACCACGTGATGATAAAGATGATGAACAAAGTAGATAAGGTGAGATGGGACTGAGGATGCGATCAGGTGAGCCTAATTGATTCATGGGTGTATTGACTAAGTGTTTTCATGGAACCACTATCGACACACAGGTAGAAGGCCCCAGTTGAGAACAGGAACATTCCCGAACGCAATCGACTAGAAATAAATTTGATAGAATGTGTAAAAACAAATCTCAATTTGGTAAAGGGTAATTAATAAAATAATATAAACATCTTCTCTCAAGGAGCAAACAATCGGCTTCACATGTTCGGCGCCTTTGCCTTTGTCACAGCTGAGTTATTCGTATTTGTTGCATATACATTATTTGCCAAAAGACGCAAACGTGGAAAACGTCTTCATAAGGATGTTCCAATGTCTCATAGAGCTAAGGCTGAGTAGATTGAACAGCATATCATGATAAATTTTGATTTCGTTAACCTACACTATCAATACCAGGAATGACGCATATATCGCCGTTACCCCACACTTGTGGTTCTCTCGCTTGTGTATGAGAGTTGCATATAGCATGATCACGCCCTTGACGACGTAGAAATAGTGTACATATCATAACAGTGTCCTTACCCCAAGACATATCGCAGTCGCTTCTCCGCTAAACCCAATCAACGAGAGGATGAATAGGCTTCCACTTTTGTTGAGCCGCCTCAAGACATATAATTTCGAAAGTCCTTTACAATTGTGGAATTCTACGCACCTAAGTAGGCGAGCTGGTGTCCTTATTGTGTTGACTCCTTTAGGACCGAATGATCTCGAAGTTCTACTGACAGTACGAACGCAACAATTATCCTACGCAGGCGATGTTGCATTACCCGGAGGAAAGGCCGACACTCTTGATGAAAGTCCATTAGATGTTGCTCTCAGAGAAGCGAATGAAGAAGTCAACCTTAGTTCATCCGATGTTGAGTTCATTACGTACATGCCGGGCTATCTCAGTTCGAAGCAACTGATGGTAGTCCCCTCAATTGTCTGGTCGCCTACTCCTGTACAGGCAAAAATTATGAGCGAGGCCGAAGTACACAAAATTTTCAGGTTCCCGCTTTCCCGCTTTTTGAAAACCGATGGACATTCGTTTATCGAAAGACAAGTCACTCGCAATACTTCGGTAAAATTGAACTATTTCGAAGTCTTAGCACATGATAAAAAGGTAGGTGAGCCCAAGTTCGAACGAATTTGGGGCCTTACGGCTGGAATATTGGTTGATTGCGCTCGCGTGGCATTTCAAAAAGTTCCAGACTTCCTTGAGGGTGACGATTATCGCCCTGAATCAGGACATATGTCTGCGCTTCGAAAGCTCGAAAAAAGGGGTACTTTGAAAAAAGAGAAGATTCGGAAGCAAGATCAAAGGCTGTAGTTGTTATTCTTAAATATCAATGTATGTACCTTTTATTTGTTTGTATTAGTTGATAAGTCACCACCAATGAAATTTTGATTAACTCGCATTTAAAGATGGTTAAATAGAATAATTCTCTAATTCATTGTTGAGTTTCTGTCCGACAACTCAATCCGTCAATATCAGCAACAGCGAGAAGTTACCTAGTATCGAAACCAGCGATGATCATCGAACCTCGGTGGTCACGTGAATACCGTTGGAGGCAGATCGTGCCTGTCAAGCCTCGAATTGGGCAGAACCCCCTGGCAATCTCTGGAAGCTTGTGGATATTACGCATATAAGGGCAAGGTTATGCATGCTCAATCATCCATTCCGCCACTATCATGCGTCTCACCATTCATATATAAACCAGTTTCTATTCTTCTCAAATCACTATCACAAATCAATTATATTCACCAATGTTTTACACTCCCTATACTTACGCTGAACCGGCTGACAGTGATTTCATTCCTGGCTTCTACGCCATGAATGCTGCTTCCTTCCGGCCGAAGAACGTGCAGACATTCGGATACCCTCCTAGAATGGTGCCTCGATCCATGCCTCTGCAGTGGGAAATTCCTCAATGCTACGCTTCTGATGGTGAATCTTCGGATGAAGATGAGGTTCGCTTTGTGCCTGATCATCGATACGGTCATAGTGCTCAACGTGGCGGAGTCTTCATTCAACCGCAAATGATGGGCGCCCCACCAGCTGCACCGCTCCCTTCGCCTCCGCGTCATCACCATAATCACCATCATCATCACCATGGTCATCGACCTGGTTCTCGATCTGGCTCAATGCGGCGCCCAGTCGTTGCTGAACCTGAGATTGTGAACCATGCAATTGCAACCCCCGAGATTGCCGCTCCGTACTATTCACGGAATGTCTATCCTTCTCAAAGCTTTGTTTCCTATGATCATATTGACCATCCGAAACGCCGTGGCATCGATCAGCTCTCAACTGATGTTGATGAGTATCGCGAATACGTTCGACGTAAGATCGAAGAGGAGGAGCTTCAACTTGCGGCTCGCCGTGCTGAGGAAACTCGCCGATATAAGGAAGAAAAGGCTCGCAAGGCTGAAGAGAAGAGACGCAAGACCGAAGAAAAGAAACGTAAGGCCGAAGAGAAGAAACGCAAGGCCGAAGAGAAACGACTCCGAGCTGAGCAGCGTCGCATTGCTGAAGAGCAAGAGACGCTCCGCCTTCAAAAGGAACTTGAGCTTGCTGCGGAAAAGGAAATGATTCGACAAGCTCAGCAGGCACAGTTGCTTCTTATTCACAAGCAGGAGACGGAGCGTGAAATGCGACGACAGGCCCTGGAGCAACAGCGATTGGAGCAACGTGAAGCCGAGCTTGCTAAGCTGCGCGCTCAAGAGCAGCGAGCTCGAGAGCTTCGTGCGAAGCAGCTCAATGAAGAGAGGAAAGTTCTTTTCTTGCAGCTTTTCGGCAGGGGGCTTCAAGAGGACAACAGATGCGAGCAGCCACAATGCTCAGCCGCTATTCACCAGAAGAAGCCTGAGCCGGTGGTTCAGAAGCAGGAACGTCAGCCGGTGAAGAGCAGTGAAAGCCGACGCCAAAACAAGGCCTCTGCTGATGCTTCAGCTTCAATTGCGGCTCAAAAGCATGCGCTGGAAGAACAGATTCGTGAATCAGCCAAGATGGCTGCACGTGCTCACTACCAAGAGATGTTGAGGCAGCAGCAGAAGCTGCAGGAAAACAAGGAGAAGAGTGAACGCTCTACTAGACGCACTGAATCCGTGACCAAGAAGGCAAGCTCGTCAACGTTATCAAATGAAGAATTGAAACGCAAGCAGGCCCGCCGGGAAAGTGAGGCTCGTCAAAGACTCTTAGCAGCGGCACGGAAGCACGCTGAGGAAGAAGCAGCGGCTCTCCGAGCTCGTGAAGAGGCGGAAAATGCTGCAGCTTTATCTTCACAGGATTCGATTCAGGTTCAGCGACGCGAGGATGTCCCGGAACAATTCTGGGAAGAGTTTAGCAAACAACTCGCAGAGATTACTGCCGCGGAAGACGATTCTCTTAGTGAAAATGATATTATCACTGTTACTATCTCTGACCGCGGCCGTGTCAAGCGATTCTATGTACCTGCTCCGAAGGTAGGCGACTTGCGAGCAAAGCGTCCAGCATCTGATTCGGAAAAACCCAAGAACAACACCACCACCATGGATGTTGATCAAGACGATGTCAGAGATGCAGCCGATCTTACCGAGGATAAGCCGAAGTCTAGTCCAGCACCAAGCTACAAGACTTTGAATGACATCAGTGAGCCCGAGGTCGAAGAACCGAGTGACGAACATGAGACTGATGTAGACTCTGTTCCGTCCGGTAATGAAGAAGAGGATTGGTCTGAAGTCGAGCATGAGGATGCACAGCCAAAGTCTCCGACGCAGACTGCATTTGCAGATGATGCTGCCTCTCCTCCGAAGCCTTTATCACCGACTTCCAGTATCCGCCATGTAACACTGGAGGATGTCGAAGACAGCGATTCATCCTCGTCAATTTCATTATAATCGAGGCATATTTTTGAATAATTTTTGCATACATATAATAATAATAAACTAATGATAACATAAATATATTTTTGAAAGAAAAGTTTTTATGACAACTCTATTTCTTACTCTCTATATAGACGTATATATTATTTACTGCCATCACGGATATGTACCAGGTCCGCTGTTGTCGAAAGGGGCAAATTAGAAACGCACGTAAGTGGAAAAAAGAAATGCGACACTGTTTCAAGCTTTATTATGAAACAAGTTACATTCCCTCCACCATGCGTGAAAAGTCGCAATAGTAAATAAACTGTCATTTATAAAAGTTGTACAGTACGCAAGGAATTTGTATAACAAATTGGACTTGACCATGTTTACCTCTATTGTTGCAGTATTATTATCTATTTTCGAGCTATATGAATTAATATTACCATATAATGATATCATGCGAAATGTGTTTCTCTAAAGATCAAGAAATGAATGGCTATTCAAGCCGAGTCCATCCAAAAAAGAGATGCAACTTAGTGACCTTGATACAAAAGAATGGGAGCTTGAAAGAGCTTAAGCCTCACTTCTTCCGTGTTCGGGAGCAGAATCGTGAGTATGGAAGATTGCTGCATCGGCCATACCAGGGTCGGCAGAGACCTCTCTCTGCATATCCTGGGCCAGAATGTCCTCCTCATCGCCACCAGCGGCGAACTTACTGCGAGCACGAATACGCGGACCGAAGAAGAAGAAGATGAAGGGTGCAGGAGCGGCAACTACTGCTAAGCATCCGAGCAAAGTACCAGCCCACTGAGTTCCCAAATTACGGAACATGGCAAGAGAGAACAAAGGGAAGGCGCCAGCCATGGCTGAACGCAAGAAAGTGTTAGCAGCTAGAGCTGAAGCGGCAACAGGCAAATAGGAATCAATGAGATAAATCAAAATGGCCTGGAAAATACCGATTAAACCGAAACCCAGAAGAGCGGCACCGATAGTAGGTACGATCCAGTGTGCGTGATAAGCACCTGACCAGCACATAAGGAAGATGCCAATGGGGAAAACAATTCCGCACATCATCATCAAAGGAACACGAGATTCTGGGTATTCCTTCTTACCAGACTTGGCAATCAATCCCGCAGTCATGGGATCGAAGAAGATCAAGTTGACCATGACCACAATGATAGAACCGCTGAACATACCCAAGTATGGAAGGTAGGCAATACTACCTCTGTAATGGTAATGGTGCTCAAAAATATAAGGAAGAGCCTCAAGACACAGATACAAAATACCGTAAATGAAACCGTGATACAAACTGAGTAACAGAAGCATAGGTTCAACAGCCAGCAAGTAGAAAGGCTTCAGGATAGTACGATGCACAATGGCATTTGTATCTAATTCCATACTCTCAATAGGAGCACTGACGGCCCAGTTACCTGTTTCTTTGCGAATTCGCTGCGCACGCGATCGCAACGCTAATTGCGGATAACTTTCCTCTAGAAAGAAAACCATCAAAAACAAACCAAGACCACCCATGATACCGGTGATGTACTGAGTCCAACGCCAGCGCAGGAACGAGTTAGCAATAAATGCACCAACCACAGGCGCGATCATAGGCCCGGCGACCAAACAGAAAATAACACCAGAGACAGCCTTACCACGCTGAGTTACCGTAAACAAATCAGCGGAGATAGAGGGACCGACGACCAATGTTGAGCAACCGCAGCCGCCCATGAAGAATCTACAAAGGACCAATGTCTGGAAATCTTTGGCTGTAGCGCAAGCAAATGAAAAACAGGTAAATCCGAACATTCCAAGTACAAGCGGAAGCTTACGTCCGTACAATTCAGAGCTGGGACCCCAAATAATAGGACCAACAGCGAATCCGATAACATAAAGCGAAACAGTGAGAATTGCTGGTACTTCACCAACGTGGAACTCCTCGCGAATTTGAGGCAGACCAGGCCCAATTACAGATGAACCCCATGATACAAAGGTAATACAAATGGATGCAATGGCCTTCACTATGACACGTCTCCACATAGGCCGGTTGATAGGTCTTTCGGGGTCATCATCAGCGAAAGTGACGGTGTACATCTCCTCCGGGCCCGGCACGGGAGGAAAGGGCTGTCCAGGCACGACGACATACTTATTTAGAGGTTCAGTTTCTTCTTTAGCGTCTTCAGATGAACTCCCATACTCCGGAGAGGACGTCGGTTTTTTTCCAAACAAGGCCATTAATTAGTGAGGACAATTCCCGCTCAAAGTTTTTTCGACAAGTTGTTGCGACAGCTAAATAAATGAGCTTTTGTATCCTCTTTTATTTGTCTGAGAAGAGTTAATCTTCTGCTGTTGTATAAGTATCTGGTCTCTTCTGCAAATGCTAATTAATCTCTTCTTCTGTCTCTTGATAAGATAAGAAGAAAAGTCCTTGCTATTAGTGCTTAAGGAAACGAGAAATGCGTAATTAGGTTGAACCTTTGTGGAAAAAAGGATGTACAGCGAGAAGCGAATGAAACCGATTCAATTCAGTTCACAGCAACCAAGTGCAGCCAACATTATATATCTTTTTCCAATCATCATTAGTCATCTATGCAGTCGCGGTCAAAAAACAATTATATGCAACGTTGTGCGGTGAAAAACATCGACTCTGACTATTCTAAGGATCACATGGCCTATCGTTCGTACATGAACACTAACCCTACAAGGTTTGTTTGTGCTAAAAAGAAAAGAGTTAAAAGTCGAGGAATGGGTGCTCTTACTCGATAGTCTTCACTTTCATTGATGCGAACTCGCGGAAATACTATATTTTCTGTGACAGAGGAATGGATACGAAATTAACCATTCCTTTTCACATGAATACATCACATTAATAATGGGTAATTCGTATGATTTTTTGCTCCGCAAGGGTTCGGAGCGATCCCGTCACCAGCACTATAGAGCGGCCTGGAAGCGAGCTAAGTGTCACAAAAAAAAAGTGCTAGTCGAGATGTCCGGCCCCCGTCTAAAGTAATAAATACATAAAATTTTCTTGGAATTTTTAATTATATGATAAATTAAGCAGAACATTTTCCCCTTCAAATTAATATTCCGTCGAAGAAAATGCACTCCCTGCAGACTCAATGTTTTGTTTTTGCTACTAGTGATGTCAGTCTGTTTAGGCTGAAATAGGGGAGGATTCAATGTATGCACAACAGACAATCAATGCTGTTATTGGGCATGCGATTAGGTCTAGGTGTAAGTACTGACCGATGTCACTGCTTTTACCATGTGAACTGTTTATTTATAGCCAATCAATTGAGTACGTTGAGTTTCGACGAAAAAGCTCGTTCAACACATACTTGAAACCACTAGCAGTCCCACACGGAGGTGCCAAAGAGAGGACTACCACGATAAAAGCCTTACACTGTTTTCTTTCAAGTTTATCGGATTGGTCCCGATTTAGGACCCGCGCGCATTAATTTTTGCGTTAGGGTCTTTTAAAATATCACGTGCCTATGGAGGAGTCCGACGGGATAGAACCGATACTCTTCATTATCCATAAGAATATTTCACGAATTTCACATTTGAAAATGTGAAGTTAGGGCCCTTGAGAAGAGTATCGAGATCGTTCGCACTATTTGTTTTACATATGGCCGCCAAGTCTCTCACACCAGGAAATTGAATGCATGGCCACGCCTTCTTTATTTTTCCCATGAATCCATAAAAAAAAAGAATGCATGAGTCGTACAACGTATCAGCGCATTGAATACAGCGCATTGACCTTACCCACATAGAGCTTAGCCTACGCCCTCACTTGGTTCTCTCGAGGGTTCAAGTCACCCAAAGAGGCTGGCCACGAAAAGGTTCTCCTCCCCGACGCCTGGAGGTGCATCAACACTAACTCTAGGCGAATTTTGATTTTCCGGATGCAAGTCTCCTAGATTATTATGAAAGCCACCACGGCGGGTGCATGATGAGATCACTAGGTTTGCGATAGGAAGGGAGATTGTGAACCGCTTTTGATTAATTGCGTTCTCATGACGAAGGAATACGTGTGAAAGCAAGAGACATATCACCATTTTATGACGCATGTCCGAGGTTAAAGTGTGCACATGCTGAGGTGCATGTTCGTATATGCATTATGTCGTCATTACTTGCCCTCCTTAGTCTATGCTATCTGCGAGCAGGCCAACCGTTTCACAAGGAAATATAATGGATTCGACGTGTTCCGAAAGCTTCTGCACGACAGGAAAATTTGCCGAAGCAGGCCTCGAGGCGCACGAGGCGCACGAGGAGCAAGTTGACAGCGTGACGAATTTAAGTATAAGATTTGGGATCGATGGGAAATACGAAACATTGCAGATTTGGTTTGCGCAAACTCATATATTTCTACAATTGAACGTGACAATCGCGTTCGTTTTATTATATTGTTGTACGTCTTAAACGATTGATAGAATTTTTCTCTTGCCTATCTTCAACTGCATAAATCGGACGCTGCTAGTACTGTTGTTGTATTCCCCCTCCCCCCTTGGTTTCTCCCTCCACCCTGTTTTCTTCCTCCACCCTCATTCTTTGTTTCTATTTACCGTTGGACCGCCCTACTGATAAGTTACGGGTCCCACGTAGTTCCCAAGCGACCCTTGGCCCAGTTGATTATCTAGATACAGGGCGGGTGGCCAAGTGGTGAAGAGCCATCGACACCGTGCTCTCGGTGCCGGTCCCCTGCCCAGGACGGGCCCCGGTCGATAATCCCACCCACCACACACCACTTAAGAGACGGAGCCCGCCCTCCCACCATGCAGTGCCATGATGACACCTAAACAAGGACGGGTGGGTACCTAAGCCTAAGCCTAGCGCGCACGCATTGGCTACGTAGAGACGGGAGCCAACTCAGCTGCGCTCAACTTAGCTTAGCTTAGCTAGGGGGACCCTAGGGACCCTACTGCAGGGAACGGCCATCGAAAGTCCCAAGCTACAACTTAATGGCGGGAGCAGAACCAGAACCCCGGCCGGCCGCCATGATAGCCAGCGAATGTCGAAGCTCACACGGCCATTGAGTCTCAACAAAAAAAAGTAAAACGGGGGAAAGGGAAATGAGATACGAGGACCCAAAACGCTCACCGTGCACCACCCAGCTTCAGACCAGGTTTTATCAGCTTACATATAGAGCAAGCTACATTTATCAAGTCTTCTCCACAACTTCACCAACCAACGTCTATCACCCCACATATAGCACACAGGGCTGGTTCTCCCTCCCCACAATCTAACACGCAGATCTCTTCCAAACTAAACACCACCACCACCCCCCATCCTTCCTCCCCCCTCCCTTCCCGCTCCCTTTAAAATAGGACCCACATAGAATGGTTTTGGAATCAGGATACACGCTGGGATTCATTGGCGCCGGCAACATGGGCACGGCCGTGCTTTCGGCCGCGATCCGCGGCGCCGAGCAAGCGAACGTCGACAGCGTGCCGACGCAGTTCATAGTGTCTGTGAAGTCCGAGAAGAGCCGCGAGCGGCTGCGGAACCTGTTTGGCCACGAGGGCTCGAAGGTGCGCGTTGTCGACGACAACCAGACGGTCATTGACGAGTCGCACGTGGTTGTGCTCGCGATCAAGCCGATGATGGTCAAGGAGGTGCTCGGCCGCCTGCACTACCCGCACTTCACCGTGCTCGTGTCGCTGCTGGCCGGCACGTCGATCGACACGATCCGGCAGTACACATCCGTGAACGCGTTCATTGTGCGCGCGACGACGAACACGGCGGCGCGCATCGGCATGGGCATGACGGCGCTGAGCTTCCAGGGCGAGTACAACCCAGACAGCCCCATCATGATGGCCGTCGAGTGGCTGTTCACGCAGACGGGCAAGTACATCGTCGTCGACGAGGCGAAGCAGGACGTGTGCGTGGCGCTGTGCGGGTCCGGCCCCGCGTTCTCGTACCTGTTTGCGGAGTCGCTCATCGACGGCGCCGTGAAGATGGGCCTGCCCTACGACACGGCGAAGCAGTGCGCCGCGCAGGTGCTGCTGGGCAGCGCGCAGATGATTCTCGACGGCGGGCACCCCGCCGTGCTGCGTAACGCCGTGACGACGCCGGCCGGCACGACGATCCACGGGCTCGCCGTGCTCGAGGACGCCGCCGTGCGCGGCGCCGTCGGGCGCGCCGTCGAGAAGTCCACGGTCGTCGCGAAGCAGCTCTCCGAGTCGCACGAGGGCCCGGCGCGCAGCGTCGAGGCGAGCCGCCACGCCTCGGCCGTGAACCTCGCGGAAATGGCGCAGCAGATCACGCAGAGCCGCCGCAACACCATGAACCTGCAGCGCCAGCCCACGCAGCCTTAGATATCTACATAAAAATAAGAAAAAAGTCATGACGGTTTGTTTGTAGAGGCATCTACAGCTGGAGCACAATACGACGTATGCTGGGGACGCACAAACGTATGTACATCTATGGAGGACGCATCTACAGCTCTGGAGGCACGTACAGCTGTGGAAGCACGTGCAGCTGTGGAGGCATGTACAGCTGTGGAGGTACGTACATCTATACACGATCAGTGCTAATTACGTTCTGTTGTTCGGTTTGCAGTTTCGCGGCAGCCGCAGCGCGCGTCGGTGCGCGGCCGCTCGAAATGCACTGCATGTCGCCGTGTTTCGGCAGCAGCACAGATCGCCAGATCTCCGTGCCTTCGTTCAGAACCAGTTTGGCTCCAATATTGTACGCAGTTTCCGAAACAAGGAAAGCCGTTCGTCCTTCGCTGTCTCTCACAGTATACTTGTACTCGGCTTTCGCATTTGTGAGGGGCTGATCCGGCGTGTCTTCTAACTCGGCCGGCGCATCCTTGCTCTGGTTTCCCAGCAGCTCGTCGATTTGGCGCTGCCGAGATTTGCTCACATTTGCTGCATCAATGACTTCGACCGTCGCATTCTGCGGCAATCTGCTCTGTTTTCTCGTGAAATCCGGCTCCGGCAGCATCCTTCGCGCATCTCTACAACATCAGCTATGCGGGTAATTTTTCAGCCCTACCCACCAGAACCCTCCAGATCAACAACTTCGGGGATAATATAGTGTGAACCGTGAAGTCCCACGAATTCGCCAAGAGTCCTAACGAATTGACGAATCCTCGAAGAATCTTTTTTTTGTTGTATATCTTCTCTTTGTTGTATACCCGCGTTAGTCTATGCAGGACCCGAACGAAGACACGGAGTGGAACGACATCCTCCGCCAGCAAGGCATCCTTCCGCAGCGCCCGCCGTCGCCGACGGCCGAGCTCGAGCAGGCCATGGAGGAGGCCGTCGAGCGCGCGTACGCGAACCGCCTCGAGGGCAAGTCTTTGAAGGAGCTCGACGAATTGGACGAGGACGGCCTCGAGGACGAGGACTTCCTCAACGAGTACCGCGAGAAGCGCATGGCCGAGATCCGCGAGCAGGCATCGCGCGAGCGGTTCGGCGAGCTCGTGTACATCACGAAGGCCGAGTACACGCAGGAGGTGACCGAGGCCTCGGCGCACTCGTTTGTCGTTCTCCACATCGCCTCGGCCATGTCCACGCAGAGCCGGCTCCTGCACGCGCTGCTGCTGCGCGTCGCGCCGCGGTTCCGGGACATCAAGTTCGTCGAGATCCAGAGCTCGCAGATCGGCGAGAAGTTCCCGGAGTCGCAGACGCCGACGATTCTTGTGTACCACAACAAAGAGCTCGTCTCGCAGCTCGTGACGCTGGCGTCCATCGGTGGCAACTCAACGAATCTCAGGGACATCGACAACTTCCTTGTGAAGAACAAGATCGTCGAGCGCACGGACCCGCGGCTTTTGGAGAACAAGGACGAGGAGTACAGTGACTAGTATACAACCGAATAATATACTAATTTGCCAAATTGTAATGCATAGATAAATTTTATGAAAATTATGATATTGAGACAATTTGCCATGAAATCACAATATAGATAAATTTTATGAAAATTATGGTATCTTAAATTTGCTCATGAAATATATACATATGATATATTGAGACAATTTGCCATGAAATCACAATATAGATGCATTTTTTGAACATGGTATATTGAATTTGCTCATGAAATTGTAATACATATATATCGAGATAATTTGCTCATGAAAATCATATTATCAATTTGCTCATGGTTATATACAGTTTGGTTAGAAATCGGACTGTTATCTTGATCGATCCGTTTGTGGTATAAACCCTGGCCTCGCTTTGAAATAAATTTTATGATCGCTTAAGGGTTCCGGACATCGCAGATCACATATATTATTTTGCCAATTCCACAATGGGGCGGCAACAGGCAAGCAAACTGTACAAAACGAAGCGGAAATCGCGGGAGCCCGACCAGATTCTACATGAAGACCTGAAAAGCCAGGCGACGATCCACGCTTTAGAGCATCAGAAGTTCGACGAGTATTTGCCGGGCCTGGGCCAGCACTACTGCGTGCCGTGCGCCAAGTATTTCGAGACGGACGTCGCATTGAAGTCGCACTTGAAGCAGAAAGTCCACAAACGCCAGCTCCGAGCGCTGAAGTTCGGGCCGTACACGCCGGAAGAGGCCCGCGCCGGCGCCGGCCAGGATGTGCACAAGTTCCTGAAAAAGCAGCAGGAGCAGGAGGAATTGCAGAAAGCCGCGCCTCATTTGCACCGCGATGCCAAGGAAGCGCACAAGAAGCCGTCAAAGCGCACGAAGACGGCGTCTGCAGAGATGGAGATCGAGGAACCCGTGGAGGCCGAGCCTGCAGCCCCCGTCGAAGAAGAGATCACGGTGTGACGAAACGACGGTTATGTATTTATTTTTCATAATATTTATTTATTTTCGAGCAGCAAACTGCAATATTTTAATAAAAAAAAGGTCAAAAGCAACTGAGAAGCGCTCTCGGTTTCTAAGTAGGTTAAACACACTGATATAGTACAATGCTTAGTTTTTACAGCCCAAACGGATTGCTTGCCGAGGCCATGCTGAGGTTGGCTCGGGGCTGAGCCTGGTTGCCGAACCCGAAGCCCGTGGCCTGGTTCTGCAGGGGGATTTGGTTCTGGACGGGCTGCGCCTGTCCAAATGTGGTCTGCTGCTGTCCGAATGTGGTCTGCTGCTGGCCAAACGCGGTCGGCGGCGGCTGGCCGAACATGGTCGGCGCTTGCGTGAATGTGGTGGATTGTTGTGGGGGTTGTTGGCCGAATGGGGGCGGCTGCGAGGCGGCCGGTGTGAACTGGGGGGTTTGGAACGGCCCTGTTCTCTGCGCCGACGCGAACTGGTTGCCGAACGTGGTTGTTCCCGGGGCGGTGGCCGGCTGCGACGCAAATGTGGATGCCGGCTGCGACGGGAATGTGGATGCCGGTTGGAAAGGTCCAGTCGCCTGGCTTTGGAAGGGTCCCGTTGCTTGAGTTTGGAAAGGTCCCGTTGCCTGAGACTGGAAAGGTCCAGTAGCCTGAGATTGGAAGGGTCCAGTAGCCTGAGTTTGGAAGGGTCCAGTAGCCTGAGATTGGAAGGGTCCGGTCGCCTGCGACTGGAACGGCTGGGCCGCGAACGGGCCAGTTCTCTGCTGTGTGAACGGCTGCTGGCCGAAGGACGTGGCGGGCTGGCCGAACGAAGTCGCAGGCTGGATGGACGGCTGGACGGACGGCTGGATAGACGGTTGAATGGACGGCTGACCGAAGGCCCCTGCCGGCTGGCCAAACGTGCTGGTCGGTACGGTGGGTGTAGGCACACTAGGCTGTGCAAACGGGCCAGTAGTCTGCGACTGAAACGGGCCAGTGCGCTGCTGTTGGAAGGTTGCCAAGGCAGGCTGGCTCTGGAACGGGCCAGTGGTTTGTGACTGGAACGGGGTAGTCTGTGACTGGAACGGACCCGTAATTTGTGACTGGAAAGGAGCAGCCTGAGACTGGAAAGACGTGGCCGGCGCCGGCCCCGTGCGCTGCTGGAACGGGCCAGTGATCTGGGACTGGACTCCCGTCTGAGATTGAAGGCCCGTCTGGAACGGACCAGTTGTTTGCGACTGGAAAGGTCCAGTTGTTTGAGACGGAAAGGTCGCCTGGGGTTGGAAAGGCCCCGTCGTTTGAGACGGGAAGGTCGCCTGGGGTTGGAAAGGCCCCGTCGTTTGCGACTGGACGCCTGTCTGAGATGGGAAGGTCGCCTGCGATTGGAAAGGGCCCGTCGTTTGAGACGGGAATGGAGCCGTCGTTTGAGACTGGAAAGGGCCCGTCGTTTGCGACTGGAATGGAGCCGTCGTTTGGGGTTGAATTGTTTGGGGTTGTGACTGGAAAGTCGTTTGTGGCTGGATTGTCTGCGGCTGAATCTGTGATTGAGTTATCTGCGGCTGTACTGGCTGGATTGTCGGCAACCCCGTGATCTGAGTGGAGAACGGCTGCACGGCGCGCGGCTGCGGCGGC